>JAOANR010000006.1:18050010-18207139 GCA_030278955.1 Hygrophila difformis | reverse complement strand
AGAAATTGTAGGGTTAGATGGAGGCAGTGGGTAGTGGGCAGTAGAAAGTAGGTTGGAGTGTGGGGTGGCAGACAATGAGGAGAGAGCCAAGGTTAGTTAGTTATGTTGATACTGTTGCTGCGAAACGTTATTTGGGGGGCATGCCATGTCCATGTCCATGGGCGTGCGCCTCCTCGGCCGCACGGCAGTCGTACCGACACAATTAGGAGAGTAGGAGACCACACGCGTTGCCTTTACACATCAGATACTACTGATACAGACATCACACATCACTATAGTCGGCACCCGCCACCATTGAATTTCACTCATCTATACACGTTTATTTATACTACTACTACTACCCATGCATAGGCAAAATATTCGAACCGATTCATTGAACCGCTGAATCGAACCGAAATCGAATCGAATTTCCGGTTAACCGAGAGGACCCCGGAGCAAATACAAATATCATATTTCAGTATTCGCCCAGTTCAAATACAAATACAAATATTTTAATTTTTTTCTCCGGTTAACCCTTAAACCCTAAACCCTTAACCGAACCGAACCGAATATATTTATTTTATTTTAAAAGTTACATATATTGTAAATATTATAAACATTTGATGGTATAAAATTATATATATAGATAATATATATCATGATTTAGTTAATTATTTACGTATATAATAAAATAAATATAAAAAATTAAAGAGCTAATTATCAAAATATATCACCATAGTTAATAAGCCTATATTGATTTGTGTCTTTTAGAATACCCTATTATTGAAATATACCTCTACACTAAGATTTATTACATATATTAACATATTTTGATAACATTGAAAAGAACCACTGGATTCTATAGCTATATATATTTTTTCCTGTAGTGTAAGAACCTCGCCCGACCTCTTAAAATGTATAATCAAGTTTTCATTTCTTAAATCTTTGAGTTTCGTAGATTTTAAAATATTTGAACCGAATCGTTTAACCGCTAAATTGAATCGAAACCGAACCCCCGGTTAACCGAGGACTCCGGTTACAAATACAAATACTGAAATGAAGTATTTGCTCGGTTCAAATACAAATACAAATACTAGAAAAATTCATGTTAACCGAAATGTGTCCACCCTAACTACTACTACCTATTTTAAAGTTTATTTTTTTATATGGATCTCCATTCTCCTCGTCTCTTGTCCAATCACCCGCTGTCCACTACACCCATTAATATACACTTTCATTTATTATTATCAATATAATCATCAAAACTAATTAACAATTTGTCATTTCATTATCTTCCACGTCTTACAATTTTTCAAAGAGAAATTATACTACCTCCGTTTTTTTTTTTAAAAAAAATTATTACTATTACTTTTTAATTTTAATTTCTACCTTGCAATTATTGATTTCAACTAGCTAATTTTTTTTTGGTAAACAGTGACACTCATGTGTCGGCAAAGGTGTGTGGGAGCCCAAACCACACAAATTACAAAGGGAATAAGGGGGAGGGATAGGGGGCCGAGTGGGGATCGAACCCCCAACCTAAGGTTGGGAGACGGGAGACGGGGGACTTGACCGCTAGGGTAAGTCCCCAACCCCATTTCAACTAGCTAATTATAGAGCTTTGTTTTATTAGTTTAGATAATAATTTTGAAGGTAAACCCAACATGAATTTTGTAGTTTGTAATCTTTATTTTCACTATTATTTACGGTTTTTTTTTTTATTTAGCCTTATAACGAATCATATAAAACCATTCAAAGTCAGCTAGTTGAAAACAATAATTGCAATATAGTAATAAAAAAAACGGAAGTAGTATATGCTTAGTGCTAAAAGATACTCTACTAACTTTTTATTAAATACAATAACAATCTTTTATCATACCAATAACTTAAAGTACCATAAAATAGAGAATAAAATTTGGGGGAGTGATTTATCAATCTATTGGGGTCTCAATCCATTTATTTTTTGATTTATTTATACACTTATATATTTATAATACAATAATTAACTATATTAAATCCAACAACTGAATAGTTTTAACCGAATTGAGAAATATATAGTGGATTAGCAATTCATTGGGTTAACAATAATCTTTCCAAAATTTAATAAAGGTAAATGATACACATAGTGCAAGTGCCATAAAAAAAAATTAAAAAAAATATTGATGCTAATGGTATGTTTTGCATAGTTGTAAGTGCAAGTTGGAGCTTTAAGAGCAATAATTTAAATAGGGTTAGAGCTTTTAGTTTTATATAAATTTTTAAAAAAAATTATTTTTTTGGATAACACAGCCTGAGAAGGCGAACAAATGTGTTAAAAATTTTTGGTAATTAAAGAACGGACTGCTTTATTTTAATAGAAAAACTAAATGCACTAAAACTACCAGAAACGACATGAACGTAAAATACAATTTTTATTGGTGCCCAATTTTTTCAATAGTATAATGTACTATCCAGCCAAAATATAATGATTAGTATTTGTATGCATTACGTTGATGTGTTTTTAAAGCAAAAGAGTATATTAGTAAAATACCTTATATATTCAAATTAAATATGATTACTACGTCTACGTTTAAGCTCTTCATTCTTTTTTCAAGTAGTTATGAAATCTCCAACTATTTTGTTGTGTTTTTTTTTCCACAAAAATAAATATCACAATAAATTAATATTTGGAACAAAGATGTGTTAATTGACATATTTGACATTCGTTATCAGTGTTCAATTGATTTTTTTCCTATATCAAATCGATCTCAATCACTATCAGTATGCTAGCCAACAATTCTATAACTAACCATTATAGAATACTTTATTTAATTTAAAAAATATACTCCTCTTGCACAAGTGATAGAAGTACTTAATTTAATTTAAGAAGTCCAAACCCCCTTGCACAAGTGATAATAAGTACTCCTCTTTGGATCAATCTTGTCTCATTTTTTTTTTTAAAAAAAAACACATTATTCAATATATTATTTTAAGGGTTAATATATTAAATTGTATAGAGTCAAAATAGATCTATATTCTAAACCAGACAATAAAACAAATCTAACAAGACCATGTTTGATTTTTTTTTTTCTTTATATAATTGCAATAATATTGAGTTAAAGTGAGAGAAGGGGCAAAGATGAATGAAGTATACTCTTGATTAGTATTAATGGAATGAAGAGTCAATCCGGTGACAAATTTACAAACATACAAAGAGATTCTAAGTAAAATAATCATAACATTAATAGGAATTCTTTCTTGCTTGGTACTCCCTCCATCTCATTACAATTGTCTTGTTACTGTTGGGCACGGTAATTAAACTATAGTTGGTTTGTGAGTATATGATGGGGTCCACATAGTTGTTGGAGGAGAATATTAGTTCTATTTATAGAAAAAATACATTTTAGATATATCGGGACATCTAAAAATAGTAAGTAGGACATTTCAGTTGGGACGGAGAGAGTACATTATATATTGCCTTCCTTTTTATTATGAAGAAGGTGGATTCAACAACTCATGCCTCTTCTATCCAAAAAAACAACTCATGCCTCGAATTAATTATCTGACTTGTATTAACAAAATCCAATTAATTATATTATAAGATACAAAACAATAAGTATAGCAAAAGAATAATAATAAAATGCTGAAAATAAATAGAAAGATGAAGGTTTAATTTGATGTCGTTGTCAATTAAGTTTATGTCCAGAACAATGTATTTTCTGGAAATCCAGAAGTGCTACAAACCCCTTTGTAATATGCTATTCGTAATTTTGAATTGATTTGTTGCCATTTTCGTTAGCATGTGTTAATGGAAAGTAAATCAGTGAGGAAATTAATTACATGCAATCAATCCCTTAAATTGTGGAATGGCAGCATATTTGTTTGGGATAGGGTTTTTGTATTCATCCGATTAAGGATAGCACATAAACAAAAATTAGTTTAGAAATTGCTGCAAAAAGAAACGCCAATCACCGACAAAAGAATGAATTAATTCATAGGTAGTAACTTAATAACATGTGCTACGTAATACACATTAATATGCTGAAGAAAGGTTGAGTATGTGCTACCTAATGCATAGGAAGTAATAAAATAACATGTGCTACGTAATACACATTAATATGTTGAAGAAAGAATGAGCTTAATAACATTTGCTATCTAATATACATTAATATGCTGAATGTGGTTTGACAATATGATACATTAAAGTCTATCTATATTATAGTATAAACTAAGCTACATTCACACACACATTTTCCCGCTCAAATGCCTACTCTCCTCACAAAATCTATTTTTTTCTTTCTCTCACACACTAAATTATCCAAAAAATTCCATGTATAGAATGAAATGAAAATTCCCCTAATCAATATCTTCCTCAATCACTTAATATAGAAAGAAAATCTCTCACTCACTCATTATAGAATGAAAATCCCTCAATCCATAAATTAATATTATTTTATATTAAAAAGTCAGTCTAAAATAGATATCAAACTCTATTTTTACCATTCAATTAAAACTATATAACTTGCCTTCCAAAAATTAAAAAATCAATCCAATTACTACCAATTAATAAAAACACCTACCAAATACAAAAACTTTATTCCCCACCTCTTACTGCATTATCAAACCCTAAATCCATAAATTCCCCCCACCCCCTCCCGACGACTCAACAGTCAACACTGCCCTCCGCCCGTCCTCCACCCAACGCCCGCCGGGCACCTCTGCCACCACCCTCTCCGCATCCCGTCGGACGTCGCCCTTCTCTGTGCCGACCGTTGCATCTTCATTGCCCGTCTCCATCGCTCGCCACCGTTGAGCCGCGCCGCTACATCTCTCACCCATTGTGCCCTTTCCGATTCACCCGCCTCCGCCTCCGCCTTCATGTCTATCTACGAACTGCCGATTGGGTAAGTGGTGGAAAACCCCCAATTGTCGATTGAGAATAACCTGCGAGCCATATTGGTTGTTTCATTTTTGATTGAATGGTTTCGACTGCCCAAAAGTTTCAATTTGCTAATTATTTAGAGTTTATTACTTAATTCATGGAAACCATGTCGTATTAGTTTTTGCCTAATTATGTAGCTTTAACCTGCGAGCCCAAAAATGGATTGCTTGATTGAATTCCGCCAAGGTTTGTAGGTTTTTACTATTCATTAAATTTATTTTCGTAAGAGTTAGATACTTAAAATCATATTTATTATAGTTCAAGAATTATACCCCTATGGATCTATTCATATGCGCTTTCGCCACTCTTTCAGTTTATCGTTGTTGTTTTTTTTTTTTTTTTTTAATCATCATTAATGTATGTTTTAGTTGGATGTGTAGTTCTCTGATTAAACTGAAACCTCCCCGTCATGGACCACTGTGCAGCAGATCCGCATAACTTTGGCACCTTAAAGAGGTAAATTTAGTCCATGTGTGCTTTTTATTTTTTTGTTGTTATTTTTCTGCATATTCAAATAGGTGTTCCCAAACCTACAGACAATCAGGGAACATCTTTTCTCAAATTGCAATTGTTGATTTGTTTCCTCATTACAGTTCACTGATTTTGGTTAATTTGAATGTTTAAAATGAAGGTAGGTATGAAGTGTTGAGTGATTTGGAAGTTGACATCATGTGCTGATATATTCTGAGACATATATGGAGAGTATATTCTGGTGTTTCAATTGATCTGAGGTGGTGATGAATGATTTTTAAGCACTATTTTCTTCTAATGAATGATTGGTGACACGCAGTCCAATGCACAATTTAAATCATTAATAACTCAAATTCGGTAGAAGTAAAAATTCTAAAACTTCGGTATTTAAAAACTACAAGATGAGACGAATCTAACAAGATCTCACTTGGCTATATTTTAACTTATATATCTATGATAAAACTTCAAATCAAAGTGTTTAAGTGAATAGTGTCAATTTTACCAATGTAGCTATCTTTTCTAAACGGAGGGAGTATTATATAGGATATAGGATATACTATCAAAAGATTAACTTCAGCTATAAAATATCTCAATTGATTAATTTATTAATGTATAGATTGTAAAAATCTAAAATGATACCATAATTGCTAAGCCATCAGTCTATATCAAGATTATTTTTTGTATTATTTCTATATTAATATAATTTAATAATTTTTTACTTATTTTAGTTAACTTTTTGTATTATATTTAATTTAATTTTATATTGTTCTGTTTTATTTTATTAAATAGTATGATCTAATTTTATTGTTTTAAAAGTTAACTAGCATACCCGCCCGCGCAATGCGCGGTAAGTAAAATTTATATATATAATTTTGAAATAAGATAAGATTTCAAAAATTCAAATATTGTACTTATTACATAAAATTTAGTTCATGTGGGGTTGGAGACTTAATCATGTGGTAACTCCCCCAACTCCCAACCTTTAGGTTGAGGGGTTCGAATCCTCATCCGGTCCCCTATCCATTCCCTTTGTTCCCTTTGTAGGCATGAGCTCCCATCACCCTTTCTAGACCTTCAATGGCTTCTTCAAAAAAATTTGGTTCATGCTAATTTTCTGACCACATTATTGAGAAAAAATATGACAAAGTGGTTTAGCAACTTTGTCAATTAAGTTATTTTCCTAATATTGTTGTTTTATTGATTTAGCGGGCGTTTGTTTGTGCATTTTGGGCGGAATTATCTGATTATTGCGTTTGCAAAACGCAAATAATCAGTTAATTCTGTTTTTGTACTAACTTCCAATAATCTATTATTTGCCTTTTGAGGGAATGAAAATGATATTTTCTTGCAGCCCCACTTTGGTGCTGCAAGAAAATTGCGTGTAGCCAAAAATATATTTTACCATATTGTTGCCTTTTGAGGGTAATGAAAAATACAAATCCAAACACTTTTTCATGATTATCTGATTATTGCGATTTGAAACAACATAAGCTCATCCAAACACTTAATTTTCTACAGCATGTTTTGTTACAACAATTATCTGATCTGATTATCCTTTTCTAAATGCTGCAGCACTTTTTAAAATGCGCATCCAAACATCCTCTTAGCCCATAATCAATTTGATTTTACATTATTTAATTTATATTAATACATTTTTGCCTGATACGAATTATGTAATATATTTGATTTTACATTTTTAAATTTATAATGTCCGAGATATAATTTTAACTCCATTTTATATTTTATATGTTAATTTATTATTATATATTACACTAATAATGCTACTGGACTACTCGACCAATGGCATGCCTCCCGCACCTGGCGAGACGTCTTTGACCGATGTTCAGTTTATCATGTACTTTGCAAGTGTAAAATGGTCGCGGATTGTCTAGCAAAATGTGGTGCATCTTTAGAAGAATTCTACACTACTTGGACATTCCCCCAGACTTCACGCACAGGGTGTTAGCGGCGGATTCTTCCGGCGTATGGTTCCCAAGAGCCAAAGTGTTAGCTCTTTTTTTCTTTTATGCTTTTGGACACCTCTTTTTGTTGCTCTTTTTCCCTTTATTTTCTTTTCAATTTGTTATTTGGCGTCAGCTTCCCACAAAATAATGTTAATAATTTTAGAACATTGTTCACATACATATGGAGTGACTAATGCAAATCTAATCATGAATATATAATTATCATATTATACTATATTATACTACTTCCTCCATTTTTTTAAGTGTTACACTTTCTTTTTTTGGGTGTTTCATAATAAATGTTACATTACCATATATAAATGCTTTTAAGGGTATAAAACTTCCACTAAAGCACTTTTATTCATTGCATTGAATCTCGGGTCATTTCCTTATGTTACACTTATTTTGAAATGAAGGGGGTATTATATTATATGTAGGGATGAAAACGGTAGGATATGATCAGATAGTATTGGATACGAATATATATTATCCCACATTTTTTTTCTCGGATTCGGATCGAATATAGATATGCCGGATACAAATACATGGCGGATATAGATTTAATTGGATACAGATTATCGGATAATTTTTAATCTTTTTTGAAAATTTGATAATTATATAGGAGTAATAATTTTATATTTTGTTATAATTAATGATAATTTTTAATTAATAAATAATAATATATTAATATATTCGGATATTCATATTTAAAATCTGGATAATATCCTATCAGTTTTTAGATAAGGTCAGATATTTTTGGATACAAATACGAATGCATATATTAAATTACAGATTCAAATTTGGATGCGACTATTGAAATATTTGGCTGGATAGTTGGATACAGATTCAGACTCGAATATAATCGGATACAGTATCGGATCGGTCTGATATTGACCGTACCCCTTTCACCCCTAATTATAAGTATATATATTATACAAATATATAGTACTATATTTATTCAATTAGACGAAGTTAAAAGATGTATATCATAGTAAATCTTTTTAATTTATGTAGTGTTATTATACCGTTTATATTAATTAATAATTTCTTAAAAATATAGGATCGGTATCCACCTTATATATATATATATCAACCATTCAAATTAGATTGAGATCTTCTAAAATAATAACAAATCACTATGCTAAATAAAAAGTTGGGAAAAAATAAACAACTAATTTAAATCATTCCCTATCCAATTTATTAGATTATTCCCAATTTTTCCGAATTCAATTAAATAATGATTGTTTTCTACTTTATAGTGAACTTAAATAAATTAAAAAATATGTAAAAAAAATGTATCCAAAAGGCTAACAGTTAAAGATATATAATAGTTTAAATTAGTTAAAGATATTATAATATTTTATTAAGAATTTGTTAGGATATTGATGAATATTGATAAAAGAATTATATTAAACGTACCAAACGCAGTTGGCCTGAGTGGTATGGGGCTTTGGCAGCTTAAGCAAAGGTCTCGGGTTCGAGCCTTTGTGTATGCAGAATTCTGCTTTGGGAGAGGCAACCCTTCAATGCCCACCCGATCCTCGAGGGATTAGTCTTGGGTCCAATGAGGCCTGGGGATACCCTGGTATTCACCTAAAAAAAAAATTATATTAAACGTATATTAATTAATATTGGATATTAATATATATTTATGGATATTTCAATATATAATTTTAGGATTAAACATTGTTGGATGAATTAAATGTGATTGTTGAAAAAAGGGGGTGGGGAAGTGGGGGGAAACTTAACTATATTACTTTTATATATATATAGATATAGATAATATTACCCACAATGAAAAAGTATTGTGTAATAGTATATTCTTAAAATTTCCCTTCCACATATTTCTATAAACAAAAACAAACCTTCAATTTTTAATCGATTATTTAAAAATCAATTAACGTTGTATTGATATCTATTTATTTATCGATTTAAAAATACTACAAATTTAAAAATAATGGCTTTAACTGATATAATAAACGAAATCGAAGCCATTTAGGAAAGTTTTCCCATCAAAAAATTGATATCGCTGAAACTAAATTATAAATGGGTACCTAAGTAACTCATATTCATATCAATGCCTTTATTGTGATGTTTTCTGCAAATTAATATAATTTTTTTTGTTCAACTACACTAATTGACTTTGATTTTTGAATTTAATAATTGAATTTATGTAACTATTTTACGACTAATACAATAATTAACCTATATATTGTATCAAAATTTAAATATGTAATATTTACATTTAAGTTAAGGAGTTATTTAGTTCTTACTTGCGTGTGTCTTTAATTTTTATTTTTGTAATGAATGTGTTGATAATAGTTAATAGATATATCTTTTGTAACTTAAACTTTAATTTAAGTTACGTTAGTTTATTTGAAATAAAAAATTTTACTACACTCTTTTTTTTTTTAAGATATGAATCGGTAGTTTTAATATTATAAATTTAAACTTTTTAGCGTATTTTAAGGATATATACTACTCCCTCCGTTTTTGAATAATTGGAACATTTGCATATATCAAGCAATACAATGTACATTTTTAACGTTTAATATCTCAAATTGTGTAAAAGTAAAAAATTATAAAAACTTGATATTCTAAAACTACACGGTAAGATGAATTCAACAAGATCTCACTTAACTATGTTTTATCTTATACAACTGGGTTAAAAATTGAATCAAAGTTACTCAATAAATAATACTTACTATTCATTTGTTCCAATTTTAAGGAAACGGAGGGAGTACCGAGTACCTACCAAATAATTTTTATAGCATGAATTTTCCTCTTCTTCTTTGTTGGCAAATATTGTATATGATATTCAATCAATGGGATCTTAAATGGGTCAGACCTCCGGAGCGGCCTGCGGGCTGACCCATTTAGGGTCACATCTAATAATAAAGATTATAATATACTGACCCATTAGGGTCACATCTAATAATAACGATTATAAATTAAATAGTGTATACATTGAATTTTACTATATATAAAATTTATTTTCTTTCACAATATATATAAATTTATTTACAATGTTTTTCTGTTATAAACAAATAAAATATAATATTATTGTTCTCACTATTGTTATGTTAGTTCCTTTATTATGTATACTGTTCTCACAATGAGAAAGGCGTAAAACTTTTTCATTAAATATATTAAAAATTAAAGTAAAATGATTTTCAATAGGCAATTTTATTCTATTACCACATACAATTTTTCCTACATAATATTATAATCTGAGCCCGGCGCATCGCGCGGGCGGGTAATTCTAGTTTTTTGTAAAACATAGGACAATGAAATGTTATGGATAAAATCAAATGAGATATTCATCACTTTTAATTAAAAGTACATGGAATCCATTCAAATGGGGAAAAAAATCTTTCCTTTATTGTACACGTGTGATTGGAGTATATAAATCAATGCCAATTTTGTGCCAATTCATAGGTAGTAACTTTCCATTACACATGCTAACAAAAATGGCAACGAATCAATCTAAAATTACGGATATCATATTACAAAAAGGTTTGTAGCATTTCTGGAGTTCCAGCAAATAGAATGTTCTGGACATAAACTTAATTGGTCCTTTAAGATCGAGTTACTACTCATCGGCATGCATCGAATTAGGAAAAAAACTTAATTATTTCTTGGCTTGGTGGTCCTTTTCATCTGATCAATTATGCAAATCTTGACCAAATTCATTTAGGCATCATTATTATTTTATTTTATACTCCATATTGGAAGTCTTTATAAATTTTTATATATAATTTTGGACTAAATAATAAAAATGATCTAAAGTAGTTTAGTGGGTGGCGGGAAATATTGGTACACCACTAGGGTTGCAAAAGAATCAAATATTTATGCTTCGATTCAAAATTATTCGAAATTTTGATATTCGAATAATATTTGATTCGATTCGATATTCGATTAAATATTTTATTTTATATAAAATAATATATAAATATATAAAATAACTTTATTAGATAATTTAAAATTTATTTTTAGTGAATATATTTATTAATTAATATAAATATATTTATATAAGAAATTAAAGTACTAAATTTAATATATAAATGGAACTAAATATTTAATTTTAATAATTAAAAATTAATTTTTTCAATATTAAATTACCTTATAAATTAATTCGATTCGATTCGAAAGTATTCGTGAAGCTTAACAAATCAAATCGAGTACTGCAGTATTCGGTTCGATTCGATTCGTTTGTAACCCTATACACCACTCCCACTGCAATAGACGAATCACAACATAGAAAGTACTTCCTCCGTTCTCAAGAAAGTGCAACATTCCTCCATTGCACGCAGTTCAATGTACATTTTTAACGATCAATAACTCAAATTGTGTATAAGTAAAAACTATAAAAAGTGGATATTCTAAAACTACAAGAAAAGACGAATCCAACAAAATCTCACTTGACTATATTTTTCTTTGTATAACTATGATAAAAATTGAAATCAAAGTCGAACAATGAATAGTAGAAAATAGTGTAATGTTGCACTTTCTAAAAAACGGAGGAAGTATATAACTATATATGCATGATTGTACTGTAGTATTTAATTTTTATTTGAAACAAGAAAAAAGAAATTACACTATTACAGTTGCAAGTAGTGGTAATTAACTTGTACTAGTGTAGTAATAATAATGTCATTTGAGGGGTTGGATGTGGGCAATCTAATTTCTTATAGGAAGGCCACTAATACTAGTATAATACACTTAGTAATGCTACACATGAACACAACAGCAGCAGCAGCATCAACATCTCGGAACTCACAAAGACATGAATTCTCGCGATTAACTAAAAAACAGTGCCACACACATACATACATACATGCACTGCTGACTGCTCTATTATTATGCACCCAATACCAAAACTATGCCACTACTAACTAGTATCAAATTAACAATAATGCCCATTTTTGTCCTCTTCTTCAGACATGAGGAATTAATTATTATAAAAAAGAAAAAAGAAAGAAAAAAGAAGAAGGTAGAAGTGGGTAGCTATTTCTTAAAGAAATCACAAAGAGCAGATGAGAGCAGCAGCAGCTGCTAGGCGTAGGAGACAGGAGACAGGAACATGAGTCACCAACCTTACTTGCACTATTCAATTCCTTATCTGCTTCCTTACTCCTTCCATCATTATCACGTACTGTACTACTTAGCTTGCCATACATTATACATACATCCATCATTATCACACACTATTTTTGCCTCCCAATATTTATTTTTAGCTGGAATCGTTTTTATCTCTACAAGATCATGATCGTATGATCAAATTTAAATTATAAAATCATACTAAATTGCATCAATAGATAAAAAAAAAATTATTCATATTAACAGATGAAAGCATAATATAAAATATTATTAGGTAAATGATGGATTAAAGCACTATAAAAAGTTGAAAATAAAATTCAATACCGATTCTATGAAAATCATGATAATATGGGAGCATATTTCAAATTTTGGTAGGATCGGATCGTATAGGATCGTAAGATTCTACCATTAAAATCGGAATTTTACAATCAAGATCGAGATCCTATTAAATTTAAGATCCTACAAAGATCTAGATTGTTTTTAAGATCCTAATCCATTTTATCACAACTTATTCAAGCAAGTCATCATCAGAAACAAACTTACCTAAATCAATCCTTCCTTCCTTACTAATCTCATCTCACATCATATATCATATACTTCCATAAATATATAAGGCACGGGTAGGAATTATTACTTATATTAATTACATAAAATAAAAATGTATCCCACCTTTATATTTATTCATTCAATTATTACAGTCTAATTAGGCATCTTTCCAAGCTGAAGGCTCCAACCACTTGAAAGGGCTAGTTTATTTAAGCAATATAAAAATGTGGATCACACATTAAGATGGGAAGGCAAGAAGTAAGTAGCTAGTTTGAATAGTCTTCTCTTTAATTTGTTGAGTTGACACATTTTAATTGGGTCGTGTACTGTATAGTAGTTGTTCTCCAATATATTTCATCTACATACGACACACACCAAGATTTGGTCGAAAAATTAAAGTCAAGGGATGGATTATATATTTCTTGCACATAAGTATATAGCTAGATCATACATTAATATTCCTTCTTTATTTTTAAGTATAAAAGTTTGACTTTTTTTTAACTGTTCATCGTATCACTCTAAGTATTATTTTTGTTATAGTTATACAAGAAAAAGTATAGTCAAGTAGGATGTTGTTGGATTCGTCTCATTATCAAATTTTTAGAATTCTTACTTGTACCAAATTTGAGTTATTAATAATTTAAAATGTGCATTATTAATATAAATGAGAATAGTTTAAAAAAGAAAAAAAGAGGAAGTACAGTACAAGTTGAAGGGCAGGACCATGTACTAGCCACCAAAACTAATGACCTAATATTATATTCATTCTAATTTCTATATATGGCTTTAGCAATCCATATATGCTATAGCTTATTGCCTTATACCTAATTGATATTCATATTATTACTATTTTCTTATAAAAGAGTTATTACAAACGGCTGCACACACCTAAAATTCACACCAGACTGATGGATATATAATATGTTATGGGCTTAGTCTTCAAAAAATTGACGGTTCTAACATTATTAATTTATTTATTGTAGTGTTTTTATTACAGTTGTATTTAAAAGTATTTGGATATAGATATGCACATACACGTTTTGTCTTGGGGCCTGCAGGTAAATTTTTTGAGGTCAATACACGCAGAGAGAATTTATATATGTGTGCATCGTAGAAACACGAGTAAAATACCATTTGTAAATAAGTTGGAATTTGGAATTTAGTTCGATCGCAGTACGTAGGGGGGGGAAAGGTTTTTTATTTGGTGGAGTATTTTTATTCACGATAAAATATAATATTCTACCAATTATATAGAAAATACCCTATGCATAAAATGAATATGACTATAAAATAAATCGCAACAAACTTAATCATATAAATCTCAACAAAGTAATTAATCAACCAATTTTTTAACTTATTTTAAATATTATCCCGTCCTACTTAAAATGTCTTGTTTCATTTCTACACACAATCCAATGCATTTTTTTTATATCATTAATATCTCAAAATATATAGAACTAAAAATTATGCAAAATATATATTCTAAACCTGTATGATTAGACGAATCTAACAAGACCGAACTCGACTATTTTTTTCAAATATATATTTATAATAATATTGAGTCAAAGTTGAAAAATGAATAGTATTAAAAAGTCAAACATGACACTTCTATTCGGACGGAGGGAGTAATATATAATACTTTTCTTTTTGTAATTCTCTATATTATTTCTATTTGAATAAGTTAAAGATTATGAGAGGTTAAAGATTATAGATTACACATATGTGGCATTCATGAAAAGGGAAAAAAAGGAAAACAGATAAAACATATATATGGGGTGTTTGACAAAACAATTAAATTGAATCAGCTCATTTGTGAGATATTGTGAGACAATATTATTTTTAAGAAACAATGACTTAAAACAATATCCAATAAGTTTTTTTTTTTAAATCCACTGTAAAGAGTGGCATTTTGAATTTCACCTTATTGTAGACAAAATATTGGTTTTGAAATTATCAAACAACTATATTTATTACTTACGTAATCAGTTAACAACTAACAACTAATGGAAAAACGGACAAATACGTCCTTTTTCTTTTCCAAAAATCCAAATCAGTCATTTTTCTATTTTATTACCAAAACAGTCCGCTACAAATGCTAATTATGTCCAAATTAGTCCCTTGTTCACTAATTATGCTCTAATTGCTGACGTGACAAGGGTTTAAATTTAAACTGACACGTAGGCATAATATTAGTCCTTTTTCTTTTATATTTTGCCAATTCAGTCACAAACTTTTGTTTTGTTCAATTTAGTCCTCTACCCAAAACAGTCATTTTTATATTAATAGGTCTCCAACCTTTCAAATTATTTCATTTCAGGCTAAGAACCTTAAATTTTTTATTACTACTAATCCATTTATCAAATAAATGCCAGCATACTTCCGTAAATAAAATTAAACACCAAACCTCATACATTGGTTTGACTGCCTTGTTACCGGGTCTTCCAATTTCCATGATTTTACGGACTCTCTCTAACCACCCCACCGTAACCTATGTTATTCATTGGTTCTGGTTTCCTTCAACAACAATTTGCACAATTGTACTTTTTTTTCCTACCTTGAACGTAGCAAGACTTGAGTAAATGATTTAATTTTAATTTTTGTGTAAATAATTTAATTTTACTTTTCGGAATGTTATGGATGCAAGAAGCATGGACAATAAAATTCAGGCTTTTTTTAATATTTTTAATAATATTTTTATTATTTTTTCAATAAAATCGAGGCTTCCTGTATCCATAACCTTCTAAAAATTCAAGTTAAATCATTTACTCAAACACTACTACGTCATAAGGTAGGAAACAAGTAAGGTTGTGCTGATTGTTGCTGAAGGAAACCAAAACTAATGAATTATCGGTTGCGGTCGGGTGGTTAGAGAGAGTCCATAAAATTCCGGTATTTAGAAGACCCGATAACAAGGCAATCAACCCAATGTATGAGGTTTGGTGTTTAATTTTATTTACGGAAGTATGTTGGACATTTATTAGATAAATGGATTAGTAATAATAAAAAAATTAAGGTTTTGGGCTTGAAATTAAATAATTTGAAAGGTTGAAGGCCAGTTAATATAAAAATGACTGATTTGGGTAGACGACTAAATGGACAAAACAAAAGTTTATGACTGAATTGGCAAAAGATAAAAGAAAATGACCTAATATTATGCACACGTATTAGGTTTAAATTTAAACCCTTGCCACGTCGATAATTAGAACACAATTAGTTAACAATGGACTGATTTGGACATAATTAGCATTTATACCAGACTATTTTGGTAATAAAACAGAAAAATGATTGATTTGAATTTAGGAATAGAAAAAGGATGTATTTATCTTTTTTTCCAACAACTAATTGCCAAAGCTAGTGAAAATTGCCTGCATACATTTGTGGGATGAAATTCACCGGCAATCTGCTCTCACAATTCGCTATCCGCTAATGAAATTGATCTGACTCACAAAGAATTAACCCACCATAAATTAAACATGTTTCAAAAAGTCATATTCATAGCATATGCCATGAAGGCGTAATTTTCTCCCCTATCCTTGTCACCACTCACCACTTTGTATTTGTAAAATGTAATTACAGGGCAGGAGGGATGTAATAAGTATATACCTATATACGCACATTTTATGACTAGGTAAGGGATGACCAATAGCTGGATCCAGGATCATGATAGATGGTGAAATTACTACAAGCTAATAAGGAAGAAAAGAAGTGCAGTAGAAGAAGGATGGAAAGGGAAATCCTACTGGCTTCGATGTCATGAATGATGATGTCTCATTTTTAACTTAACTGAAAAAGAAATACATGGAAATTGAGATTCAACTAATTATAGTATATTTTTTTAGAGCTATATATATTTATTATTCAATATATTTCAATATTAAAGATTGAAATTTTCAATTTAAAATTTCAACGACTCGCATCCTTTCCTTTCTTATTTACATTATCATTAATTAGGCCATCTACAATGGTACACTAAAACCTAAAATGAGTTGGCATCTTCTATCCAACAATACTCTAAAACCAAACCTATTTTAAGTTTTTTGAGTTTTATGAATAGTAAATACTCAAATTTGAATATTTACTATTCATAACCCTATATCACTTTTTACAATTAAATTAATTACAATTTCATCCCTCCAATTGTCGCAAATTGAATAACATATTAATTTAAAAATAGAAAACAAATTTTTATTCTAATTTTGTATTATGGTTAATAATTTTATAATTTATACAATTTTTTTATTTATTAAATTTACTTTATATCTAATTAGATTAAAGGCTTTAAGTTTTTATTTTTTATTTTAAGAATTTTATTTTATATAAAATAAATTTTAAACATAAAGATAACTAATTTACATTGACATAATTAATGAGTATTGAATCTGTGTGGGTTAATGTATAATTTATAAGAAACGATATGTATGATTGAAAAGATAAATAAGTTTGTATAGGAAAGAATATATAGAGAACATTATTTTGTGTTTGAGTTTAATGTAAATGGTTCGAGATGCGTTACTATTTGATGTGACATTTATTGTAAAACGGGTTTGAGTATAATGTTTGCTATTGGAGATGCTCTTATTACTCCATACTACTTGCATAGTTGCATACACCTGTAATAATTTGGAATTCAATTTGACACTTACTATTATTATAGTAACTGGATTCGGCAATGAAACAAAATAAAATTATTGCTTTTAGATAGAAAGCACAAAAAGAGTATACTGTAAAAAAAAAGGAAGGGCTGCCCCTCGTCCCTGTCACTGTTGCACTCCCGTGACTGCTTAATTTTTATTTTATTTTATTTTATTTTTTCCCTTTATTATCACCTACAACGGCTAAAAAATATAAAAGGGTTTGAATGAATGAAGCAAAACTATCATTACCAAAGTCCAAAAAAGGAGAAAATAAGTATATACTTGTACATATGAATTTAATATACATAGAAAGTTGTATAATTGCAATCATATTCATGCTGAGAAAGCTACAGCTCACTCCTAACTTTATAAATAAATTTTATTTTCTTTAGCCGGGCCAGGATATTGCTCGATGGTTTTAACTTTTAAACATGTATGTATTGATTGATAATTGATTGTAATCAGGCAACAATAATCTTAGTAATTTAGTCAAACAAAATACAAGAAATACATGGCGTGTATCTCGCATAAACGCGTTCATTAAATCTTGCATATTTTTTAAGACACATAAAGTATAAATAAATTCTTTAAAAGAGGTAGTAAGAAGGAAGGGTTCAAAAATCAAAACAGGGAGAGGGCTTATTCCAAATTTGCAAGGAATTACCATTACTGTCCACAGATACAGTTTGACAGATTCACTTTGATATGGATAAATAATTAAGAGCAATGACGAGTGTGTACTCCTACAAATACAAATACTACAAGTAGTCTACAACTGTACAAGAGAATTACTGTACTTGTAATCTCAAAGGACAAGAGGGTGTAGTTGTAGACTTGTAGTAACTTATAGGCTTGGGTTGGGAAGAAGAGAGAGAGAAAAGGGGGGCCAAGAATTCTGTGGCTTTGGATTCTTCTAGCAGATCGTGCCTGCCAGCTTTTGTGTGAGAATGGATACGCAGAAAGTGTGTAAAAATACTTCTATATAGAATTCAATATAATTCTTGAAATTCAATTCTTTTTCTATTTTTCTTTTCTTCTTGGTACTTTCATTCGTATTCTCATTCATTCCATCCGAAATTATTTTGTAGCAATAGAAAATTAGGCCAGAAAGTTGAGAAAAAGGGCCGTCTGTCGGAGCATTGCAAAAAGCTCAAAACTTTTTGGTTCTACCATCGTCCCTCTTTGGTTTATTTCCTTTCCCTTTTTTTCCTTTGGCTGAGTTTGAACGCGCAATTCCGATGTGGACGGCGGATATGGTGGCGGTGGCGGTGGCGGCGCTGCTCCTCCTCGGCATTATGAGCTTCGCCTCAGCAGACACAGATCCAACTGATGGTCATTACTCTCACTCATTGTACCCTATTTATTGTTACTGTTACTGTTTTTGTTATCATCATTAAGCTTTGACTGTTGCCCTCGATAATTCTCGATTCCTTCCATGGATTGTTTGATGACATTTAATACTATTGGGAGCGAATTTCGTCTCTTTTTTATTTCTTGGAAACGATAAACGGATCAGCTGTTTTTGGATCAGGGTTTCAAGTATTCTTCTGCTATGCGATAAATGTGAAATCTTCATTTGATTCACTCTCATTGTTGTAACTTTTCCATAAGATGATGTTCTCTGCGTTTTGTGCTCAGCTTATTTGATATAGTTGAACTTCAAAGGTCAGATCTTTTTATTCGTTTTTGGGTTGTCAAACTTTGATATCTCCACGTTTTTTGTGGGATTTTAGCATTTTTTTTTTAATCTGATCAATATATTCGTTTGAGGTGAGACCTGTAAAAATGGTTGAATCTGCCGGTCTTGATTATTATGTTTTCACATGGTCATGATCGATGTATGTTGCGTAATCCAGACCCACAAATTAAAGTTTTTCTGGTTATTTTTTGAATCATCGGAGTCTCTTGTTCTGTTACAGTTCGTTAGAATCATTCTCATTGTCCCTTAGGAATGTACTGGTGGCAAACTTTGTACCCTCTGATTTTGTTTTCGTTTTACAAGTAAAGCAAAAGCATATTAATGTGCAAACTCATCATTAAAATTATAGAAATTTGACTTTCTTGAATATACCGGCTTTCCTACTGGAAAATAATTTACTTTCTTGAATAATCTCAAGAGTGCTATTGAATGTTAATATTCGTGTACTTAATTATTATGCTTGTTAAAGAAAGTACATTGATCTGAAGTCTGACCATCTGTATTTGTATTTGCAGCTGGTGTCCTCAACTCGTTGTATACCACTTTAAATACTCCACAGCAACTTACCAACTGGAAGGCAAGTGGTGGTGATCCATGTAAGGAGTCCTGGAAGGGAATTACCTGCTCAGGTTCAAAAGTCACAGAAATGTAATTTCATATAAACTCTTCATTCCTTCTTTCTTGATACTATTCTAGATGTTTAAATGTTAAGCGGAATCTGATTTCCACTTTTGCCTCTATATTTCTCAGAAAGATTGCAAGTCTAGGGCTTACTGGGAATATGGGTTTCCAGCTTGATAAATTGTCATCTCTCACTACTTTGTAAGAAATAAATTCTCTAGTTCCATCAAGTGCCAATAGTCACCCCTGGTTTGGAATTTTGAGTTTTCTGAATGAAATGCTATCTTTGTTTTCAGTGACATAAGCAACAACAACCTTGGAAACCAGATTCCTTTTCAACTTCCTCAGAATGTGCAAAGACTGTAAGCTGACTTGTGTTTTGATTTTTTGAGTTAGAGTTTCCTCCTGTTCATTTTCAGCTTAGCTTACTATTCTCTCACAAAGCAGTAACCTTGCTGGCAACGGCTTCAATGGTCAGATTCCGTACTCCATATCGCTGATGAAGTTTCTTACATACCTGTTAGTCGTGCTGTGAACTTGAAACCTCCCTTCCCCAAGCCCCGAATACTACTTTCAATATATCTCTGTTTCTCCCTGACACAATGACACTTTGCAATGGCAGCAATGTAAGCCATAATCACATACAGGATCAGTTGAATGTCCAGTTTGATTCACTTACTTCCCTCTCCACATTGTAAGGCTGATATCTTCACCCCCTTTGTTTCTTATTAAGTTTGGTTCTAGTAAATATGTTGGAGATTTCTAGGTTATCTACATTTGTGCTTCATCGGCCATCGTTTAGATATTATTGTTTTTCCTCTTGGTTTAGTGACTGGAATTTTTTTTATACACATCTTAGGGACTTCTCTTTTAATAACATACCAAATAATCTCCCTCAGAGTTTCCAGAAGCTGACAAATATACGTGCCATGTAAGTGGATTGCACTTTCTCCTATGATTCCATATTCTCTTCTGGTTACTTGGTAACAGCCTTGTTGATGCAGGTATTTGCAAAATAACCAATTTACAGGAACTCTTGATGTCCTTGCAAATCTGCCACTTGATATTTTGTAAGTTCTAGTTGAATTTTCTTTAACTAGACTTCCTATTAACAGACTATTTAAAAAGTTCTAAAACAGTAAGAAAAATTGATGTTTGGGGCACTATATATTATTTTTTTGTATAGGAATGTTGAGAACAACCGCTTTACTGGATGGGTTCCGGAACAGTTGAAAAGCATAAATCTCCAGTAAGCATTTTACAATAGTAAAATTGATTCTTTTTTACTTGTTTAAGTGATATTTCATACAAAACAATTTCATATGCACTGCATTCTGTTTGTGCTTTGATCAACAGTACAGGTGGCAACTCCTTCAACACTGGGCCTGCTCCTCCGCCTCCACCTGGCACTCCTCCAGCCACCAGACCCAGCCGAAATCACAGATCAAGTGGGGATGGTTCATCGGGGGGAGATAGTGGAAGTGGAGGCAAATCTGGTGTAGGCGGTGGTGCTATAGCAGGAATTGTTATATCTATCTTGGTTGTTGGAGCTATTGTAGCATTCTTTCTAATAAAGAGACGATCAAGAAAATCCACGGATATTGAGAAAGTTGACAGTCAACCTTTTGCACCTCTAGCTTCACAGGAAACCCAAGGTCTGTCGTCCTCATGTATATGTCTTTTGAAATGATACATAACATACTAATTTATGTGCAACATCTTATTTTGTGGCTGCAGAGGCTAAACCCATTCAAACATCATCTGCAAACAGCACAAAAGCTTTTGAAACTCCTGTTGTGATAAATCTGAGACCTCCTCCCGTTGACCGTACTAAGTCATTTGATGAGGAGGACTTATCTCCAGTGCCCGTTGTTGTTCCACCTAAGAAAATCAATAGAGCTCCAATAAATGCTAAAGTTTTTACAGTGGCAGACTTGCAGATAGCTACAGAGAGTTTTAGTGTCGAAAATCTTATTGGTGAAGGATCTGTGGGGCGTGTATACCGGGCTCAATTAGATGATGGAAAGGTATGCTCATTTGCCTTAAAATATTGTAATCCTTATTCCTTACTCGTTCATCAGTGCAAGCTTGGACCTTTTATCAAGAATTAGTGTTGAATGAAACTACCACATGCAAGATAGCGCGGTTCTGTTGAATCAATAGGTCTAGAACATAGTAGGCAATTGTTTAGTTTGTTATCTACAAGAATTATACTTCTGATCTGATTTCGACCATCTAATTTACTGGTCTGTGGAACATAGGTTCTGGCTGTGAAGAAGATAAATTCATCAATCCTGTCCAATTCTGAAGACTTTTTGGACATTGTGTCAGAGATTTCCAGGTTGAATAATCCAAATGTAACCGAGCTCGTAGGCTATTGTTGTGAGCATGGACAACACCTTCTTGTGTATGAGTTCTACAAGAATGGATCTCTACATGAATTTCTGCATCTTTCTGATGAATTCAGCAAGCCTTTAACATGGAACAGCAGAGTCAAGATTGCGTTGGGAAGTGCAAGAGCACTGGAGTAAGTTGATTGCAAGTTCTCAAGAACATCTACTCAGAAATGTGTCCTGGTTTGGTTTGCTTATTACTTGTGGCAATTTATCTGCAGGTACCTGCATGAAGTTTGCGATCCCTCTGTAATTCATAGAAACTTTAAATCTGCCAACATTTTGCTTGATGTGGAGCTCAATCCCCACCTTTCAGATTGTGGGTTAGCAAACCTTGTTCGTGACCCTGATCAGGTAAATATACATGCATCAATGCCTTCACCAGGACATTTCACTTTCTTTTTGCTCGTTTTGAAGTGTGTATGACTCAAGCAAAATAAGGAATTGAGGATAGGTGATATTATTTTCATAAAAACTGAGCATGAAGCATTTGCAGGCATCGGGCTATAGTGCACCTGAGGTTGCCATGTCCGGTCAGTACACCATTAAGAGTGATGTTTACAGCTTTGGCGTTGTGATGTTGGAACTTCTCACAGGACGCAAACCATTTGATAAGTATGCCCATGCCCATCAATTCCTCCTTGTTATGTGATAATGCTTGCGTTGTAATACGGCTCTGATGAGATGTTTTCTGTGACTGTTCTCGTGGTGCAGCTCAAGGGCAAGATCAGAGCAATCATTAGTTCGATGGGCCACACCTCAGCTCCATGATATTGATGCACTTTCTAAGATGGTGGATCCTGCTCTAAAAGGGCTTTATCCTGTGAAATCCCTGTCGCGTTTTGCAGATGTAATTGCCCTATGTGTCCAGGTAAGATCACTCACTCAGTAACTCATAAAAGTCGGAATCTGGAAAAGTCTCTTTACTAGTAGCAGTTTAGTTATGGTGAGTTTGGATGATGAACGATCCACCGTGTGGATGCAGGCGGAGCCAGAGTTCAGGCCACCAATGTCAGAAGTGGTGGAAGCATTGGTGAGGTTGGTACAGCGAGCGAACATGAGCAAGAGAACATTCGGGAATGAAGGTGGCAGGGCCGGAAGTGGGGATGCGGATGAATACACTCCTTAGTCCTTAGGAGGGTGTCCTGTCTGTGTGTGCCTAGTGGTCTGTTGTTTCCGTTTGCATATCTCCTCCGGCAGTGAAAATCCATGAGAAAAAGTCGGACTCTTCCTGTGCTGCCATGCCATGCCATGCCCGCCTGTATCATATTCATAAGCATCACAAAAAGCCTATTGTAGTAGTAAACGATGCCTAGGCTCGTAAAATTTGTTTATTCTTGGGGCCTCACTCACTTCACTTTATCCTGGATTGATTTCTTCCGAATACATATTTATATATAGTATTAATGATTTTTCTCTCCCCCTAATTTTTGTATCAGCTGTTGCTCTATCTGATATTTGTCACAGGATTGATGTTTTTGAAAACATATTCGTCAAATGTGATTTTATTTTTCTCTATTTTTCTTTACCTTTTATGCAAACCAACCTTTTAATTTGCACTCTTATTCTCACACATAGATATACGGTTTAATGATAACTGGTCATATGCATTTGAATTCTAACCTGCATCCACGAAAAGCTTCTCAACTACGATGTTTTGAAAACGTCCATCAACGGCCGTTCCCACTAGCCACCAACGCTCCAAGTTTCAAAATCTCGAGCTATTGTTCTGAAATCCGAGCACATATTCTATCAATTTTGAGTAAGTTTTGAGCAATTTTCTTGTTTGTTCTTTGATTGTAATGGAGTTAATAGAGTTGGGTTTATAGGAAGGAAGATGAAGAAGAAGATGGTGGTACCCATAACATTTGTCTTTTTTGTGTTGTGCCTTTAATATATTTTAAGGAATATACTAATAGGTGTCCCCAACATCTTCCTTGGTGCCTATAACATGTTTCAAAACTTATGAAGGGTATGGTATTTTGTGTGCCACTAGGGTGCCCCAATATCTTCTGTGTGCATATAGCTGCTGCCCTAAAAAAAAAAATGGCATCAGTTTAAACTATTAATGTTTTTGTCTGAACCTTTGAGGCTAGGAGGAGATACAATAGCGGCAACTCAAGTCTAAATCTCTAATGCCAATATTGTGATCCAAGGAGAGACCTGCATCTACATTTCATTGTTTACCAGATAGAGTGCACATATATCTCCCCACCTTTATGAAACAGTAAATACATTCTTTAAGAAAGAAAAGAATGAGCTAATTGCGCCGAAAACTTTTGATGCTCATGAAGAAGGAAAAAAAAAAAGAAAGAAACGAAAAGCACCAGAGCGTAAATGGAATCTGGCCCTGGCTCTACATTGAATTCCGGTATTTCATTACATCTGCAGGGTTCAAGTGGAACTTGTTGCAAATCTTGGATATGGCACACTCACTCAGGCCATCCTCTCCATCAACATACTGCAGAAGCATTTGCAGTTCCTTCGATGGCTGGTAAACCTGATTTATTCAAATACATTTTACATTGTACAGCTCATCAGTCTTGCACCACTACGAACAGGGAAAAATGACACAAAAAGCAAGCACAAATTTGTCAATACGAGAACCCACAACATGGCTGACAGAAAGTTGCGATTTAACTAGAAGCAGCATGGAAATTATTCTTCGAAATAACAGAATCAGGAATAGGAAGGGCTGAATGAAGGCGCAAAACACCAGGAATGGAGAGATTTTTAATAAGAACACAAGTACACAACCCTTTCTCTCTATTATAATGAAATGAAATGCTATGATAAAGTCAAAGATCCTTACCCATGGAGAGGAATCAGAACAAATATCACTTTTGCCTCCATCAGAATTATGCCTCGAACTTCCCACACTATGTGCCATTTCACTCGACTCATTTGGATTACAAGAGGCATCACTCACGAAATGAAGAAGCTTTTCACTTCCCTGCAAATACCACCATGTACTACTCCTAATTAATGCTTTTCCAGCATGATGAAGGCATGCAGTTTCATCGTATGCACGAGATGAGATTCACAAAATTGAAATAGTGAAAGCTTGATAGATCAACAGAAGATTACAAAATTATCTGCTGGAAACAATTTATGCCATTCCTAGTGTACTGATGTAGAGAAATTCTCTCACCTGCGAGGCCCTCCAGTGTGAATAAGCACGGAACAAGACCCAAAAGAATGGGATATTAGGCAATGGAAGAACCTGTAAAAGATTTTCAAAATTTCCCACATCATCAAATTCAAAAGCTCAAATAGCCAATAACACATCTCATATGATTCAAGGAAAATGTGTTTTCTTCTAGGAAAAGTTTATCTCGTAAAAAGAAGTCAAAAACCTTAGTGGTTGTAGATATACATACCATAAAAACGGATGTCAGAGGCAGCAAAATGGCTGAACCATAGAAGTATTTCTTGTGGATAACGGAACCCCTGGTAATAGATATCATGTTTTATTCCAACTCACAAGTATTTGTTTTGAAATTTGGAAAAGAACCATTTTATTTAAAATATTAGGCCATGATTCAGGATTGATAATTTGATACATAATGGATATGCCATGATTCTGAAACTTGCCCACTGATTTAAAAATTTTTTTAAAAAAAAATGAAAAAAAAAACACCCATAGGCCATAATGATGATAATATGTAGCAGCAGGAGATATTTTTGATACCTGAATGCTATATGCCGAAGCCTTCGCCGAACAAGTCGTGGATTTAAGCTGTGAAATGTTACGGCAAAAAAAATCCAAAAGGGAAAAGAAAAAATCAGTAGTCATTGTAAAAAAACATTTACCTACATTGTCTCAGTTTTAATCTGGTGGAGATGCCCATTTATTTCCACTAGTCAACTCAAGAAATAAAGTTAAACCTTACATCCCAATGTACTCCTCTTTCCCATAATGAGTTCAGAAGAATGGAACTATTGTGGTATGTTGTAGCATGATGACGTTTATAGCCCCGAAAAGAGTCATACAAGTTGGCATGTTTAATATTTTCATCCTACCACAACTCATAATTCTAAGAGTGCAAAACTAGGTCTTCCAAACAAGCTTGATTTCACATGCCAGAATAAACCACCCATACCATTAAAAGTATTGTATTCATCTGCCAATTTCAAACTGTCAGAGAGGCAATATGTAATATATCAAACTAAAAATTTTTCTCAATGGTTTCGGCTTGCAACAAAAGTTTTAAGATAATGAAATAAGTGAATAACATGAAAGCTGCAACTGCAAGGTAAAATATCAAATGAGATTACCTTGGAGGATAGATGATCTCCAATCCATTAATCTCCTTTGGAATGGACTTGAAGAAAATTTCTGAAGGCTTAACTCGTGACAATAGCTTCAATCCCACTCTATACCGAAAAGAACCATTATTCAAAGTTCCAAGTTTAAAGATATAATACGATTGACAATACCTTCAATCCCCCTCAACACAAACGATTCTAAGATTCATTTTTCCCACAGCATAAAAACAAGATGAAAACACAAATGAATCACAAAGACAACAAAACACAGATAGAAGGATAAAGACAATAAAAAAGACTGTTTTCACGAAAACATACCCATGAATTTTTTTCTTGACCGATCCTTCAGGTGCCTTCTCCAGATTACTCCATGCTCCATTCATCTACACATGTTCCATTCTAACAATTAATGGACATACACAAAAACCATTCCTCATTTATAAGCCAAACAAACACACAATGAACCACTATAAACCTTCAGAATCCATATGGGATATTTTCCACATTTGGTCATCAACAATTCATACTAAGCAGTTATCAAGCTCAAGGAAAAAAAGGATTCATTTAGAAATTAGTTTACTAGACCGAAATTTTATGACGTTCAAAAATGTATAGATCCAATGTCACATTCAGTAAAGAATTAATAACAAGCACAAGCAAGACTTTGATTAATGGTTGGTTCCAATAAACAGAGATACAGCCATGCACACATCACTTATCAATATAAAAGAAAAGGCATGTGCATCCGCGTGCTGTGTATGCACGATCTAGTGCTAACATATCAACAATAAATTAATCATGCAGAAGCCGAAATCAGCAATGTCCAAATAGAAAACAGTAGCAAATTTGTAGAAATCACAAATTACAGAATACCAATATAAACAAAACCCAGTCGGCACAAACCATAGCAAGAAATATAGATAATCAGAAAAAAGGGTGTTGGAGCGTGAACCTTGTTGGAGACAAAGTCAATTGTAAGTTCCAGTTTTGAATACTTGGAAAGCTTGTTCTTGTGGTCGGAAGATGAAGGTGAAGCAAAGATTTTGGTGAAGAGGCCTTTGAAGGTGGCAGGGACGTTGGAAAATTGCTCAGTGGCTGATGAAGGGTCATTGGATCGGGTGAAACACCAGTTCCTCCCTCTGATTGGAAACACCACAATTTTAGCCCTCATTTTGGAATGGTAAGAAATGTGGCAGTGATGAAGAATTGAGTGCGGCAAAATTTCCAGAAGGTTTGGTTAAAAGACGAAATAGCAGAGAATCGTAAAGGGCCTATGGGTGGTGATGCGATGGTTGATAGTATATTCCCTTATAGGAATTTTACAAACAACGAAGAAAGTGAAGAGAGGCGATCGGCGGCGGCGGCGGGGAATTGAGGTTTAGCGCTTATCCCCGTCCCTGGAATTTTACAATGGACTACTAGTAGACAGTAGTGTGGTACTATAATAATTAATTAATTTTTTTTTGGGTACTATAATAATAATCAATTAATTAATAATAATAATAATATTATTATTATTATTATTTTCCTTCTCTTTCTTTTCATTCCAATTAAACTACATAATTTTCATTCTATTTCTTCCTTTATGTTTCTTTCAACCCAATAACATAATACTACCTCCGTCTCTACATTTTTGTTACAGATAGTTTTTTTGCACTATTCACTGTTTAACTTTGATTCAAATTTTTAGTATATCTATGTAAGAAAAAACATAGTCAAGTGAGATCTTTTTAGATTCGTCTAATCTTGCAGTTTTAGACAATCAACTTTTTATAATTTTTCATTGTACAAAATTTAAGTTATTAACCGTTGAAAATGTGTCTCGGCATGCGTGTCGAAAGCCAATGTAACAAAAACAATGAGACGGAGGAAGTATACATTTCTAAACACAAAATATTTCCCCTTCTTTTTCTTCTTTTCATTTCCTTCTCATCCATCCTAGACTTATAAATCTTGTTCGAACGGCCAACCGCCAACCTAATACAGTTAATCCAAACCCAAGGTCATTACACTCACTCCCGTGGTCGACAAGGTCCACCGGCCACCTCTTGTCCAGGAATACTGCTGACATGTAATACTTCCTCCGTCTCCTTGAAAATGCTACGCTTAGTCACAGTACGCATGTCGATACACAATTTTAACGGTTAAGAACTTAAATTGTGTACAACGAAAAGTTATAAAAAGTTGATTGTCTAAGACTACAATATTAAAAAAAGTTATAAAAAATTATACTAACAAGATCTCACTTGACTATGTTTTTTCTTATATAACTATGATAAAAAATTTGAATCAAAGTTAAACAAGGAATAGTGCCAAATAGTGCTATGTAGCACTTCAATTAGACGGAGGTAGTAGTATGATATGATGAATGATAAATGGGGAACCTAAAACATCATAATTTGTAGTTGTTCATTATATATACTCCCTCCGTTTTTTTTTTGTTTGCTACGGACCCACGCAGCACGCTGTCCAATGTACATTTTAAATCAGTAATAACTCAAGTTCGGTACAAGTAAAAATTCTAAAAGTTCGATATTTAAAAACTACAAGACGAGACGAATCTAACAAGATCTCAATTGACTATATTTTAACTTGAATAACTATGATAAAACTTCAAGACAAAGTGATTGTGTGAATAGTGCCAAATTCTCCAACGTAGCTATCATTTAAAAACGGAGGGAGTATATTTTTTTTTTTTTTGGTGATCGGATGTCAATAGACATCAGCTAACAAGAACAAAAAATAACAGCAAACAAGGAAAGAAGAACAGAAAAAAACCAAGACCGACACTAGAACTCAAAAACGGGGAAACCACGTTCCCGACATGTCCGCCGATAGAAAGGGCCGAGCGTCGTCTGGAGGGAACGCCCATGTCGTATAGAAAGCCAGAGACCGGGAACCATGCTTTGCCAATGCGTCCGCCACAAAATTACCCTCCCGAAGGACGTGGTACCATTTGTAGCCCGGGTGCATCACCATGATATCTTGAATATTTCGCACAAGAGCAAAGTGGCTATGATCAACCTGAAGGTCACGATTGATTAGCCGGAGAGCCTCCTCAGAATCTGAGTAGCAGCAAAGGGACTGGATTCCCATATCATGCATCCTCTTGACCCCATTCCAAATCGCATGAAGCTCCGCATCCAGATTAGTGGATATGCCAATCGTTCCGGAGAAACCCTCAAGCCAACGACCATCCCTATCACGGAGAACTCCCCTGAAACCCGTCCTCCCGGGATTTCCTAAGGAGCTTCCATCAACATGGAGAATCATCCCATCGTAGCACTTAGGATTCCATGTGACCAGACGCATCTCTCTATGTCGAACCGCTCGACCACAAGCCCTGTCGAAAGCTTCCCCAAGGAACCGTGCCCGCCGCACCACTTCATCAGGCTTAGGCATCTCCGAGCGGAAGCACATGCTATTGCGACCCATCCATATGCTCCAAATCGTCGCCCAATGCGCACCTGTCCACTGTCGCCCAAACCGGGCAAGGAATAAAGTTGCATCGGTGAACCTATGGATCCAGTTGGGAGAAGGAAAGCCTCCCATTTTCATCCAAACCTCCGTCGCCCAAGAACAACGAAATAATAAATGCATAAGCGATTCCGAAGACGCTCCACATAAACTGCATGTCGCCGAAATAGCAAGACCCCTCGAATGCCGAGTCTCATTGGTTGGAACAGAGTTATGTGCCGCCAACCACGCGAACACTCTTACCTTCTCCGGCGCTCGGATTTTCCAAACCCAACTCCTCAGTCGATCCGTGTGCAAGCCACGCTTCTCCAGCAGAAGTCCATAGCCTCTTCACTGAATAAGAGCCAGACGAGGACATGGTCCATCTTAACTTATCATTAGCCATATCATGCCTCACAAGAGGACCAAATTCTATCGCTTCCATCTGTTTGGACTCCGGCACCGTAGTATATAGCTCATCCCAGCACCACCTTCCGTCCCTAAAGATATCCTTGATCGACAAGGCAGCATCCGAGTAGTGGACGTATGGCAGCCTGGGGGCAATTGCTCCGCCCCGAAGCCAACTATCAAACCAGACGCTGCTGCTCCCATCTCCAATCTTGACCTGGAAGCCATCCGAGAGAAGCGGCCAGACTTTAGTTAACGCCCTATACAAGGCCGAAGCACCTGGCCGTGAACAAAGTTGACCCCCATACTTATGCTTCAAAAGATCCACCCATGGTTTAACCGAATCAAGTAAGAAATCCGACAAGGCTTTACCAATCAAGGCGGCATTCATATCTCGAGCACGACGAAGTCCCAACCCTCCCATGCTTCTAGGGCGAATAACCTTCTCCCATCTAACAAGCGGAATTCCTTTACCCCCCACATCCTTCCAAATAAAATCCCGGATGCACTTGTCAACTTTATCACAAATATTGCTAGGGAGCCAACAACATTGCATAATATAAGTCGGAATTGAAGCAAGAACGGCCCTAGCCAACGTAAAACGGCCTGCCCGATTGAGAAGGGAACGCTTCCAAGATCCCAAGCGCCCATGCATCTTGTTCAGAGTAGCATCAAAATAACTCGGCCGTATCCTTCCTTGGAACATAGGGAACCCTAGGTATTTTCCCATGTCATCCGAGAATCCCACATTTAACAAGGTTGCCAAGGACAATTTAGTGTTGGGGGAAACAGCCGCAAAGGCATAGGCCAAGGATTTTCAAGCATTGATGCGCAAGCCAGAGAAGCCAGCGAATCGGGTAAGGAGGTCATCCACACATTGAGCACTAGAAGTCGTGGCCTTGAAGAAGAGAAGAAGGTCGTCGGCGAACATCAAGTGTGATAGCGGGGGAGCATTGCGAGCCAAAGATACCGGCTGCCAATGACCACGCTCAACACACTGGCTAATAGCTCTAGAAAGCTTTTCCATCACGATTATGAAGAGATAGGGCGAGAGGGGATCACCTTGCCTAAGGCCTTTCGCCGGGGAAAAGGGAAATAAAGATACCCCGTTCCACATAATAGCATACGTAGGAGAGCGAACACAATACATAATGATTCTACGTAGAAGAGCCGGGATATTCATCTCCCTTAAGCAGCCTTCCAAAAAATCCCATGACACATTGTCATAGGCCTTTTCCAGATCAATCTTTAGAATCAAATCCTCAGACCTTCTATTCCGATTCCGAAGAAAGGTGATAGCTTCTTGCAAAATAATCGCATTACCGGTGGTGCCACGCCTCGGAAGAAAAGCAGATTGATAAGGGCCAATGTATTGTTGAAGGAAAGGCCGTAATCGATTCACAATCACCTTCGTCAGGATCTTATATAGCACGTTACAAAGACTTATAGGACGAAAGTGACAGACTTCTTTAGGGATATCAAGCTTAGGGATGAGACAAATAAAAGTATCTGGAAGTCTAGGATCAAAACTCCCTGAAGACACTGCTTGTTGAACAAATTCCCACACTGTAGAGCCCACTGAAGGCCAATAAACTTTAAAGAATTCCGCCGGAAAACCATCCGGACCAGGCACCGAGAAAGGCACCAACTCAGTGACCGCTCGATGGACCTCATCAACCGAGACATCCCTGTCTAACCCATCGTTAGAAGTAAGTGGCGGCAGTGGCTCCAGCGCCATCAGGTTGGACTGGTGAGGTAGCGACATGCCAAAAAGATGACAAAAATGAGATCGAACATGTTCCTTCAGGCATGTATCATCCGTAGTCCAGCTCCCATTCACATCCAACCCCTTAATTTTGGTGCGCTGTCTACGAACTTTAGCAAGTGTTTGGAAATAACGAGTGTTCCGGTCACCATGAGATAACCACTTGTTTGTTAACAAGTATATTTTGTCTATAATTATAGTTTATTTATTTTTGTATATTACATATTAATTGTTTTGGCGAAAAATATGTAAAATATTATTAGACTAAATATCAAAATTTTTATTTATTTATTTTTTCAAATATTTTATATAATTTTCATAAGTTTTTTTTAAAATTGATACTGAAATTACAAATATTTTCAAAATATCCATAGATTATTATTTAAAAAAAAAAGAATAGATATCCGAAATCAAAATCTAATACCTATTCTCGAATGGTATTTATTCTGTCAAATCCGGCTACTCTTGGCTCCTTATGCAGCGTGGAACTCAATTGGATAAGCTTAAATCTTGGGTGTGGAAGCTTAAGGTTCCGGAGAAAATTAAGCTCATTATGTGGCTTGGCGTTCATGATGCCATTCCCACCAATCTGTTGAGACATCGAAGACACCAAGCTCTTTCGCCTCTTTGCCCAGTTTGTGGAGTGGAGCCAGAATCGATCATCCATCTATTTTTTTACTTGTCCGATGGCAGCTGCTGGTTGGCATAATATTGGTGGATTGGCCTTGGAGCTTAACAACGAGCTTCCCAGCATAGATCTTACTCTCGACACTTTGACTCGTCGGTGGTCTGGCTTGTATTGGGGTATGTTCTGGAGTATATGGTGTGCTCGTAACGATGTCTGCTTCAGAGGCTCGTCCCTGAGCACATATAATCTTGTCCACAGGGTTCGCCGGATGGGTGAGAGCATTGACAGGCTTAATCATCGGGTGGGGAGACCGGGTTCCACTCGTCTCACCAACTGGAATCCTCTCCGCTACCAAGGTATTATCTTGCATGTGAATGGCAGCGCCTTGGGTAACCCGGGACGCGCGGGGTTTGGAGGTGTGATTCGTGAAGCAGATGGTCGTTGGATTGAGGGATTCTCGGGGCACTTGGGTCACTCTTCAAATCTCATAGTTACATGGGATTTGGAATGGGCTCAAGCGCCTTATCAATTTAGGTGTGCAGAATGCTTTTGTTATTCGGACTCGACTGAGGCTCTTAGACTCTTGAAGTTGGAGCTTGTTCCAAGTCATGCCTTAGCCTCTCTTGTAATGAATATTGTGGAGCTGCTGGAAGCGAATCCGGGGTTTTCTTGGCATCATATCTTCAGAGAGGGAAACTCCGTTGCGGATAGCTTGGCGAGAAGGGGATCACGCGTGGAAGAATTCTTCACTACATGGGCTTTTCCTCCGGATGAGATGCGCCCTTGCGTCTTGGCAGACTCAGCGGGGGTTTCATACCCCCGGGGGTGATTTTGTTCTTTTCTTTTCCTATCTTCCCCCCTTTTTTCTGTAGTGTCTTTTAGTTTTCCTCTTTCCGACGCTTTGCTGCGTCTTGTTCACCAAAAAATAAAAAAATAAAAAATCTAATACCTATTTTAGTGTAATGTAATATAAATTTGATATTCGGGTTCAGCACTCCATTTTTTCAACATATACTCATCCTCTACCAACAACAGTTGGCTTGAGTGGATGGGGCTAAAGTCGCTTAAGCAAGGTCTCGGGTTCGAGCCTAGTGTATGCAAAAAACTGCTTTGGGAGAGGCGCCCTTAATTGCCCTTACAGATCCTCGAGGGATTAGTCTTGGATCCAATGAGGCCTGGGCCCTGGGGATACCCTGGTATTCACCTAAAACATATACTCATCCTCTTTTTGGTGTTTGGAGCAACTCATCCTCCACTGTTGTGGTATTTTAACGTCAAAATTTGAAATTTCACAATTCACAGTGGGGGTGTGCTTCACTAATCAAAGTCGGGTTCAGATTTAAATTATACTCCACTTGCTGCCTACAATGTGAATTGCGAACCAAAAGATGGATGGTTGAGGACACTGGTAATCATCCTTATTACACTAAACAGGCCAATGCAGACTTATTACACTAAACAGACTGCTGCTGCAATGGCCACTTATGAGTTATGACTCAACTACATTTTTACATCATATACATACACGTTACACCGTTTTAACCTAACCTACCGGATAACCAGCAATTATTCATATTCCATATACTAGTATAACTACAACCACACTAATGTGAATATCCGATACAACTACTACTACAATGAATCAATGTTTGTGGTTTCCCCCTGGTACAAAGCTCGGATGCTGCTGCTGCAACATTTGGCATTTTGCTTCAACAAGCACCATCATCAAATTTCACTCTCCTTCTGCAATATAATTCGCAATTTCCCCCCGGCACAGGTACTCATCGCAGGTTGAAGCAGACCCCCAATCCTTTCGTAGCCTCAAAATATCCTCCGTGAATGTAGAACCGGCTGATCCGATAAATACAGAGGATAAAGCACATATGGTTTTATCCAGCATTGCTTCCACCTTCATCATCACCATATATAAGTTTCACTGTTAGTTAACTTCATATTCTCCATAATTTAATAACCATCAAACAAAAAACTTATTTTGATGCAGCTACAATTTCAAACAATTTGCATTTAGTTTCAGCGTGCACAAAATGCTTTGGCATCAGTATACAATACGGTTAGTTTGCAACTACTACAACAAACATGATGGCCGATCAAAGCAATTCGCAAAAGCGCCTTATAATGAAATCAACAAGATTAAAAGGTAAGCCCACCTGAGAATCTCCTTCTAGTTTCTGTCTGTACAATAAAGCATCCCATTTTTCAGCTGAATTACGGGCTGGTCTTTTAACAAGTGGAACAATCTTCCCATTCCACACAACAAGTGACTGCAATAAGCCAGTTTCACTTTCTGCAGCATCTGTTGAAAGATATATTACTGGAGTGTTTGCCATGTCAACCACTCGATTGATGCAGCTTGCAGCCTGGGGAACTGGGTAAAAGCAACTCGGCTGCTTGGCATTGCTGTAACACAACAGATAACATCCGTTATATATATAGTGCATTGACAATTAACAAAACTATAACGAATAACAGCCATACCAGAATTTCAAGAAACCATGGCGCCGAAAATGAAGAGCTATATAGTCCCTCCCCAAGAAGGTCTGAATAAATCGCTGAGCAGTGAGCAAAATAAGTCTACTTGGCTCAATCAAGGTCTTGCATTTGTGGGCAATAGGACCTCCTGGCTGCATCACCCACTCCCTCTCTACATCAGCAAAGTATACATCCCCAATTGCAATCACATCATCACCCGAGGAAAACTTTGCCAAAACATCTTTCACAGTCCTTGGATTCGGATTTTTAACATCCTCTTTCCAAACAGCATCAATCTTACTCATGGAGAGTCCCAAACCCTTCAATTTCTTCACATGTTCACCATCCATAAAACAAGGCTGTGGCAATGAGAAATAACACATAAACTTATCCACATGTAAATGATGTTTCTTAGCCTCCGCAAACTCCTCAAATGTCACCACCACTTTCCGCCCCACACACTTGTTAATGTGCTCAATATCCAACACACGGTGAAATTCATAGTCTACCTTGGGACTAGGGATCACCAAGACACGATTAAGCAATGCAGCAAAGAACATATGCTTCTCCAAACAGATCAAATGGTTGGACATTTGTCCCGAAAAACAAATTGCCAATAAATACTTGTTTGGTTTAGGCTTCCACTCCATGGTTTTCCTTTCGGCAAACTTCTGATCCACATTCCCGCACCTGTTCCAACCTGAATAAGTGTCATTCTCCTTCAAATCCAGAGAACCCTCATTCTCGTGCGGGGACAACAGAGCCCCCTGGATTTGCTTATTCAATGAAATTTGGCTAAAAAGCAGTGATTTGAAGTCTTGTAACGTCGAAGAAGACAGTAAATGCACAGGATCACTGTTGGGAGAAGTTGAATTTGGGGAAGCAGTATTATTTTTTAGGCTAAAATTTTGGTCATTCCCCAAAATGGAGGTATAATTCCACAACCTAGAAAGGGCAAGCTGCTGCTGGTTAAGCAAATAGAGAGCCCGCAATTGGGATTGACGCATTCGATCAAGAGAGGCGGAATTAGCATCCCCAAGAGATTGAATAGTAGGTAAACGCATCTGGAATAAAGACTTGACATCGGTTGTAAAGTAGAGCAATAAAATGAGGAGAGGGAGAAAAACGGTTAACAGGTAGACCTTATTGAATCGGCGGGCAGCGAGGGAAAGGCGATTCCAACGCAAATGATGGTGAATTTGGAGAGCCAAGGGGGAGTGGTGATTGGGGGACTTAACAAGGAGGTCGGGCTGAGGGTCGTCGGGTCCGGCATGTTGTGGAATGAGATGGTGGCGATCCCCCTCGTGTTCTTCGTCGGAGGATTCCGTTTCCCGTTGCCGATCCATAAGTGGTTAAAGGTCTTGCGGCGGCGGCGGTGGTGGTGGGGGTTGGGGTAATTCCGGTGAAAAGGGTATTGGGGAAACCCTTACTAATAATGGCAGTGAGTAATTGAGTATGATGGGTAATGAGATGGGAGGGAGGAGTAAGGGGAAAGGAAAGTGAATCCCCAACGAGAATCCTGATTCATCATTTCATTGAAGTTGAGAGCAGCATCACACAGTCAGTCGGTGGAGACGAGAGAGTGACAGTGACCTGTGACCACTCTACCCCTACGGCCTACCGTTCCACACCATTTATTTTATACAGTACTTAGAGCTGTTTGTTCGTGCGTTTTGGATAGGTCATCTGTAGCCTGTATGCATTTTAGGGAAAAAATGCCAATATAGTCATTTATTTTTATAAAAAAAGCCAAATCAATCCCTTTTTTATTTTTTAGTCCAATTGGTCCGCTACATATACTAATTACGTCCCAATCGGTCCCCCATCTACTAATTATATCATAATTACATATTTTTTACCAAATTAGTCCTTTTTTTTCTTCAAAAATCTAAATGGGTCTGTTATTAAATTTTGCCCTCTTTCATGCAGTCCAATGCGCATTTCAAACCACTAATAACTCAAATTCAATATAAGTAAAAATTCTAAAATTTTGATATTTATAAACTACACGACGTGACGAATCTAATAAGATCCTACTTGGCTCATTTTAACTTGTATATCTATTTTTAAACTTTAAGTCAAAACAAATGTGTGAATAGTAGCAAATTAGATAATGTAATTATTAAAAAATGGAGGGAATATATCGCATAAAATGGTGTTTCTACATAAAACGTAGTTAATAAAAAAATATAGTTATTAAAAAATGGATCATCTTTTAGAGTTCGGTGGTTTTTGGTGTTTCTCCATAAAATGAAGACCAATTGCGATATACTCCCTCCATTTTTTTAATAACTACATTGTCTAATTTGCTACTATTCACAGACTTGTTTTGACTTCAGTTTTAAACATAGATATAAAAATTAAAATGAGCTAAGTAGGATCTTATAGATTCGTCTCGTCGTATAGTTTATAAATATCGAAATTTTAGAATTTTTATTTATATCGAATTTGAGTTATTAGTGGTTTTGAAATGTGCATTGGACTGCATGAAAGTGGGCAAAAATTAATAACGGACCAATTTAGATTTTTAAAGAAAAAAAGTACTGAATTGACCAAAAATATGTAATTAGGACATAATTAGTGGATGAAGGACCGATTGATACGTATTAAGTATATGTAGCGGACCAATTGAGCCAAAAAATAAAAAAAGAACTGATTTAATTTTTTTATAAAAATAAAGGACTATATTGACATTTTTTTCTTGCAGTTTAGTACCACCATTTTGGTTATACAGAGTCAGAGATAGTCCCGTTTCCAGAAGCCAATAGTCCAATAGCAGCCTGGGGTCTAGAAGAGGTCCAACGGGCGGCAGTGGCACTACTTGTAAGTTGTAAACACTTTTTGGTTCTTTCTTTTGGGAGGGGTTTTGCTGGGCCTTGGCCCATCCAACTATCTTACCCACTCTCCATCCTTAAATTGCCCATTTTTCATCATCACAGGCCCAATTTGCCTTCATTTTTAGGAGCATGTTACTTATTGTTACGCCAGCAATTCAAATACTTCATCCATTTTTAAAAGTTTGTGCTCACATAAAAATTTTAATTTAAAGTTTTATCATATTTATTAATTTAAAATATAGTCAAGTGAGATCTTGTTAGATTCGTCTCGTATTGTAATTTTTAAATATCAAGCTTTTAGAATTTTTACTTGTACCGAATTTGAGTTATTAGTGCTTTAAAATGTGCATTGGACTGCGTGCTAGGTGAATCCGTATCAATGAATTTGAGTTATTAGTGGTTTTAGAAAAATAGAGGAAGTATGAAATAGTAAATGATAGACCAAACGGCAGTTGGCCTGAGTAGTATGGGTTCTGGAAGCTTAAGGCCATGTTCTCTTCGCTTGAAATAAGGTGTTCTGATCTGAATTATATAAGATCTGGTCTGGTCTGATCTGAATGTTTCTGGTCTGGTCTGATCTGATTGGAACTGGTCTGGTCTGATCTGATTGGAACTGGTCTGGTCTGATCTGATCTGATCTGATTATAACTATATATAGTGTGGTCTGATCTGATCTAAATGGGTCTGGTATGATTTTTATAAGAATAAGTAATAAGTCCTGAAAATAAGTCTAGGAGAACAGACTCTAAGTAAAGGTCGGGTTGCAGAATTCTGCTTTGGGAGAGAACCCTTTATTGTCCACCAAATCCTCAATAAATTAGTATTAGGTTCAATGTGAACTGTGAATATCCAGTACACACCAAAAATATATAAATGATAGTTATTCCCATTATTATTGATAAACAATAGGATACGAATGGCTTCTAAAAAATAGGACACGATAGTGAAACTGTTATGTGGCATGTAAAAGATTAAGTGCATGTCCATCACTCATCAATAAAAGGACAAGTGTTAACACTTGTCATTGGATGGATGTTTAAGTGATGACTAATCACCCATGTACTTGCCTATAAATATGGTTAATGGAATAATGCATGAGATATGATTTACCACTCAACTTTTGTATTATCATTTCTAGTGCAATAGATTATCAAAAGGCCATTACTCTCATCCATGTTACATCAAAATACTCACTACATCCTCCACCCGTGTGTATAGATATAACCTATGTATTATTACACATATTATATGTAATACCCGTGGTTTTTACAACGCCCAAAGAAACGAAATAAAATTTATTTCCGAGAAGAAAATAATTTATTACAATAAATTATTGCTCGGAAATGGCGTGACCGATAAATTCAAAGAATTCGAACCCAAATTTTGGTCAAGTTGAAATGGGATGAAAGAGGGAAAGGAAGCCCGAAGATATTCCATGGATTAATCCCAAAAGAATTGGAATTAAATTCAAGAAGGAAAAGAATTTTAATTCCAAGAACCTGTGAAGTCGGAAATAATTTAATTAGATAAATTATTGCACGGGAGCCACAGGACGACGAATTCAAGCCGACGGATTCGAACTCGACGAATTCTTGATTTCAAATATGAAATTCATTGGAGTCAAAATAAAATTCAGAAAGGAATCATAACCCCAGAAATGACCCGAAAAGTCGAACCGAAAACGTAGGGGATAGAAACCCGATCGAGAAAAGGAGGAAAGACCCGACGGAGCAAGCGAACCGCCGAACCGGCCGGTCCGACCGGCCCGCGCCCGCCGCGCGCCGCCGCGCGGCCACCGCGCGGACGGAGACGTCGCGACTCCAGGCTGGTCGCGCGTGCTCCGCGCGGGCAAAAGCTTAGGAGCGCGTCACCAGCGCGCCAGATGTGCAGGAGGTGTAAACTTTCCTTCCATGGCGATTTTCTTGCCAAAAATCCGACCTCCATCAATGGCAAGTCGATCACAACAATGGGGAAGGGCATAAGATCAGATTTGGGGCGCCCCTCCCCCTAACTCTCAGAAAACCTAACCCTAAACACCTCCAAAACTCCTCTCCAAGTCGAAACCTCTCCGAACTCACTTTCCGGCAAGTATTCCGGCGACGGCAAGGCGAAAAGGAGCCAAGCCCTGCCCTCTAGACTCTTGGTAAGCCATTGTGCAATGTTTCAATTCGTCCATAGACCTCTGAAACTCGAATTCTAACATCATTTCCTTACTACGATTTCACGTCGGAAAACGAACGAAAAGCGATCGGAGAAGTTGGCCGTTCGTCGTGACCCTAGGACATCCGGAAACCCAATCCAGCGACCCTAACATCATTCTAAGTAAGTTAACACCTTACTCACAAATTTTTGCGGTTGTTTGTTGTTTAAATTCTGAGATATAGGCTTGTAACAAAAATCGGTTTTCAAAAACCCTATTTTCGTCCAATTTTAAAGACTCGCCAAAAACTCGACCTTCGGGAATTCAAACCGAAAACTTTTCAACATAAAAGTTGTTCCTAACACCTTTATCTATCTTGTGTCCAAATTTCAGCCATTGACATTAAGTTTTGCTATCCCAATTTTCGCCATGAACTTTCTGTATCAAACCGAACGATTCAAATCTGTGACAGAATCCTTCATTCAACTTGATGCATGTTTTTCACCCATTTTTCGAATGATTTAACTTTGCATTTCTAAACAAAAGTTGTAGATAATTGTGTCTAGATTATGTCTACAAAATTTCACGAATTTTGGTGTTCATTTGATATGTCAAACGGCCAAGTTTTTAGAACTGTTTTGAATTCGTTTTAAGGGCCATGAGTATGCAGTGAGTTGCACTCGATTTTTGAGTACCAAGAATTCATTATTTCCAAAAACTTAAAACATGAAAGTTGTTCCTTAATGTGTCGTGTAGTTACTGTAAAAATTTCACATCGATTGGTTTTGAAATGAATTTTTAATCGGCGTTGCACGAACCTGTGACGAAAACGGTTTTTGAGACATAAATTATTCTTTGCAATAAACTCAAATTTCAACTCACTTCGGAACCTTATTTCCAAAAACTTAAAACATGAAAGTTGTTCGTGTGTGTGTTTTTGAACTACTGTAAAAATTTCAGAATTTTTGGTGTAAAGACGAATTTTTAATTAAGAAAGGCGTAAACTGCCTCGAATAGGATTTTTTCGAACTTGAGAAAACTCGAACTATGAAAACGCGATATCGATCCTTTGATAACTTTGAAATACGAACTTTCGAAAAATCCCGTTCACTAGGCTGAGCCGATCTTCATACTATCATTATCTTTGAGACTGCCTCGTTAGTGGTCTCCTTTATATGCCAAAACGGCAGTTGTGCACATGGCCTGCCAAATCGGCAGTGGGAAATACACGGCCTGCCCGAGTGGTAGTGAAACCGTTTGAAAGGCCTGTCAAATGACAGTTGATATACATGCCTGTCAAATTGACAGTAGATACACACGGCTTGCCGAAATGGCAATCGAGATACATGGCTAGCCAAAACGGCAGTCAATACTGATATGGCTGCGGCCGCCGGTTCACCGGCTAACTGATTACGATTTTTGAGATTGCCTCGTTAGTGATCTCTCTTGTGTGGTGTCCTCTTCTTAGTTGCGGGATAAAATATAAAAGACTTGTGTGAGTGTTGATTACGCTTAAATCTTTTGTATCATGTTTTTAAATTACGCATTTAAATTACGTCATTAAATTATGCCTTTAAATTCCGCCTTTAAAATTTAGTCTTTTAAATTATGCATTGTCATCTTGAATAAATTAAACATGTTTTCCGCTGCGAATAAAATATGGATTTTAAAAAGTAATGCATGACAAGTGAATCTTTGGATTTAAATACATGTAACCCCTTAAATTGCTTTGTAAGGGCTTAACTTACTCAGTATTTTATATACTGATAAACCCCGTTGTTCATTTTCCCATTACAGAGTACGGAGCATGATCATGCATCGGGGATCACTTTGGGTATTTAATTATTTGTTCTACATGACTTGCATACGGGCTTGTTAACCCGAGTTTTGGCCATGTCGGCCCTGTATTTAATTTCCGCTGCAACCTATTATTTTTATTATAATGTATGGATGATATTACATTATCATTTTTAAGTAATTCCGGACTTGCTTTCAAACTTTTTCCAACGCTCATAGCCTTGCATCTCTTTAGCAAGCTCGGAGAAACCGTGTCTTGCTAGGGAGGTGCGGCGGTGACACCTCGGCCTGGGTTATCAAATCCGGGGTGTTACAGAGTGGTATCAGAGCCCGGAAATATTTTTAAATTATTATTATTTTGGCCAATATAGAGGCCAAGGATTTTTAAACAAATATTAATATTATTTTTAAATTTTTAAGTACCATTATTATTATTTAAATTTTAAGTTTTATTTCCATGGAACAAAATTTATTTTAAACCCATGGAAAATATTTACATATGCATAGAAATTTTTCCAACAAGTTTTTAAAGTCACGAAAATATTTTTCGGGGTTGGGGTAGCATTGTATAAAGCATACATGCATTCGCATACATACATACATGAATATCGCGCTAATTTTTTTTTTATGTGAATTAACAGTGTCAAAACTCTTACCTTCAAATTGGTCATGACATTGACTTAGAAGCGTTTGCTTTAAACTAATTCTGCCTCAGTCTTATAATTGATCACCTAAGTTTAGCATTCTCCTATCTATTACCTCTTTCCACTCCTACCTTATAGATTTTCTTGAACGCTAACTTGCCTTAGATTAGAAACTCATCTTCACGTGCGTTGATAACAGAGAATGGCACCTAAGGGAAAATCGAGAAAGGAAATCCCAAACAACACTAACGCTGACCTCCCCAACACACCGAACAATAATGAGATCCCTCAGAACATAGGAGGGCGAGTGCCTCATGTTCCCAACAATATGGATGGGCGTCTAAGGACTGTCGAGGAAGTTCTCGTAGTATTAGGAAATGCTGAAGTGCAACGTGCACAAGCGGGCGTACCACCACCGGTAACCCGGGTCAACTACTTAGCCTTGGTAAACCCTTACCAACCACCCCACTACGCCGGCGAAGAGGACCCGGCTCAGCTAGAGGAATGGATACGGACGTTCGACAAGCTGTTGAACGCCGTAAAGTGTCCCGACGGGGAAAAGGTTCACGTAGCTTCATACTACCTAGGAGGCGAGGCGGATGATTGGTGGCAAGTCACCCAAGGGAAACGTGCAGAGTGCGACGAGCCCTACACATGGTCAGAATTCACGGATCTGCTTAGGGATCATTTTTATCCCATGAGCATGAAGGCTGCTATGTATGAGGAATTTCTGACACTGAGGCAAGGAGGAAAGACGGTCCAAGAATACTACAACCGTTTCAAGGAGTTGGTGTGGTTCGCACCGAGACTGGTGCCAACTGATGTAGAGAAGGCACAGAAGTTCGAGTTGGGACTGAACCTATCCATTAGAGAGGTGATCACGGGTGAGCACTACCCTGACCTACAAGTTGTGTATGATCGTGCAGTAGCGGTTGCACGAGTTCAAGGACTGAAACGAAAATCGGTAGATGAGACTAACCAAGGACCACAGGGAGGATACAAGAGGAATAAGGACCATGTCCGTAGAAACTCGAACCAACCACATCAAAACGACAATGGACGAAACAATGGGATAGTCTTCAACCATGGCGACTATGCGCCACCATGTCCAAAGTGTGGTAAACCACACTATGCGAGAGGATGCACTCAGCCTGGAGCATGCCTTCGGTGCGGTCGACATGGTCATCGGCTGCGTGACTGCCGGACGCGAATAGAAAATATAAACAAGAGGGAGGACGTGACCACTCGGCCCAAGTAACCGTAAGAAGTTTTCAAGCATCGACAAACTACATTTATTTTTGAGTACGACTCTAAGAATTGTATCCAATCAAAAATAAACGAATTCAAATTGTTTTGAACTACGTTATGACTTGATCCCTTCACGGGGTACGTAGGCAGCTTGGAAATCTAAATTCCGGGTTCAGTCAAATAATAACAGACAACAACACACACTAATACAATCACGCAACCAAACAATGTCCGAGCTCGCGAGGAGCTAACGCCCAACTTCGAGGACGAAGTTGATTCCTAAGGGGGAGAGGATGTAACACCCGAGAAATTTAATTCACGTTCAAAGGAATGGAATAAATTTCTTGTGGAAGACGTTTAATCCATCTAAATTTCACGAATTTTGGTGTTCATTTGATATGTCAAACGGCCAAGTTTTTAGAACTGTTTTGAATTCGTTTTAAGGGCCATGAGTATGCAGTGAGTTGCACTCGATTTTTGAGTACCAAGAATTCATTATTTCCAAAAACTTAAAACATGAAAGTTGTTCCTTAATGTGTCGTGTAGTTACTGTAAAAATTTCACATCGATTGGTTTTGAAATGAATTTTTAATCGGCGTTGCACGAACCTGTGACGAAAACGGTTTTTGAGACATAAATTATTCTTTGCAATAAACTCAAATTTCAACTCACTTCGGAACCTTATTTCCAAAAACTTAAAACATGAAAGTTGTTCGTGTGTGTGTTTTTGAACTACTGTAAAAATTTCAGAATTTTTGGTGTAAAGACGAATTTTTAATTAAGAAAGGCGTAAACTGCCTCGAATAGGATTTTTTCGAACTTGAGAAAACTCGAACTATGAAAACGCGATATCGATCCTTTGATAACTTTGAAATACGAACTTTCGAAAAATCCCGTTCACTAGGCTGAGCCGATCTTCATACTATCATTATCTTTGAGACTGCCTCGTTAGTGGTCTCCTTTATATGCCAAAACGGCAGTTGTGCACATGGCCTGCCAAATCGGCAGTGGGAAATACACGGCCTGCCCGAGTGGTAGTGAAACCGTTTGAAAGGCCTGTCAAATGACAGTTGATATACATGCCTGTCAAATTGACAGTAGATACACACGGCTTGCCGAAATGGCAATCGAGATACATGGCTAGCCAAAACGGCAGTCAATACTGATATGGCTGCGGCCGCCGGTTCACCGGCTAACTGATTACGATTTTTGAGATTGCCTCGTTAGTGATCTCTCTTGTGTGGTGTCCTCTTCTTAGTTGCGGGATAAAATATAAAAGACTTGTGTGAGTGTTGATTACGCTTAAATCTTTTGTATCATGTTTTTAAATTACGCATTTAAATTACGTCATTAAATTATGCCTTTAAATTCCGCCTTTAAAATTTAGTCTTTTAAATTATGCATTGTCATCTTGAATAAATTAAACATGTTTTCCGCTGCGAATAAAATATGGATTTTAAAAAGTAATGCATGACAAGTGAATCTTTGGATTTAAATACATGTAACCCCTTAAATTGCTTTGTAAGGGCTTAACTTACTCAGTATTTTATATACTGATAAACCCCGTTGTTCATTTTCCCATTACAGAGTACGGAGCATGATCATGCATCGGGGATCACTTTGGGTATTTAATTATTTGTTCTACATGACTTGCATACGGGCTTGTTAACCCGAGTTTTGGCCATGTCGGCCCTGTATTTAATTTCCGCTGCAACCTATTATTTTTATTATAATGTATGGATGATATTACATTATCATTTTTAAGTAATTCCGGACTTGCTTTCAAACTTTTTCCAACGCTCATAGCCTTGCATCTCTTTAGCAAGCTCGGAGAAACCGTGTCTTGCTAGGGAGGTGCGGCGGTGACACCTCGGCCTGGGTTATCAAATCCGGGGTGTTACAGAGTGGTATCAGAGCCCGGAAATATTTTTAAATTATTATTATTTTGGCCAATATAGAGGCCAAGGATTTTTAAACAAATATTAATATTATTTTTAAATTTTTAAGTACCATTATTATTATTTAAATTTTAAGTTTTATTTCCATGGAACAAAATTTATTTTAAACCCATGGAAAATATTTACATATGCATAGAAATTTTTCCAACAAGTTTTTAAAGTCACGAAAATATTTTTCGGGGTTGGGGTAGCATTGTATAAAGCATACATGCATTCGCATACATACATACATGAATATCGCGCTAATTTTTTTTTTATGTGAATTAACAGTGTCAAAACTCTTACCTTCAAATTGGTCATGACATTGACTTAGAAGCGTTTGCTTTAAACTAATTCTGCCTCAGTCTTATAATTGATCACCTAAGTTTAGCATTCTCCTATCTATTACCTCTTTCCACTCCTACCTTATAGATTTTCTTGAACGCTAACTTGCCTTAGATTAGAAACTCATCTTCACGTGCGTTGATAACAGAGAATGGCACCTAAGGGAAAATCGAGAAAGGAAATCCCAAACAACACTAACGCTGACCTCCCCAACACACCGAACAATAATGAGATCCCTCAGAACATAGGAGGGCGAGTGCCTCATGTTCCCAACAATATGGATGGGCGTCTAAGGACTGTCGAGGAAGTTCTCGTAGTATTAGGAAATGCTGAAGTGCAACGTGCACAAGCGGGCGTACCACCACCGGTAACCCGGGTCAACTACTTAGCCTTGGTAAACCCTTACCAACCACCCCACTACGCCGGCGAAGAGGACCCGGCTCAGCTAGAGGAATGGATACGGACGTTCGACAAGCTGTTGAACGCCGTAAAGTGTCCCGACGGGGAAAAGGTTCACGTAGCTTCATACTACCTAGGAGGCGAGGCGGATGATTGGTGGCAAGTCACCCAAGGGAAACGTGCAGAGTGCGACGAGCCCTACACATGGTCAGAATTCACGGATCTGCTTAGGGATCATTTTTATCCCATGAGCATGAAGGCTGCTATGTATGAGGAATTTCTGACACTGAGGCAAGGAGGAAAGACGGTCCAAGAATACTACAACCGTTTCAAGGAGTTGGTGTGGTTCGCACCGAGACTGGTGCCAACTGATGTAGAGAAGGCACAGAAGTTCGAGTTGGGACTGAACCTATCCATTAGAGAGGTGATCACGGGTGAGCACTACCCTGACCTACAAGTTGTGTATGATCGTGCAGTAGCGGTTGCACGAGTTCAAGGACTGAAACGAAAATCGGTAGATGAGACTAACCAAGGACCACAGGGAGGATACAAGAGGAATAAGAACCATGTCCGTAGAAACTCGAACCAACCACATCAAAACGACAATGGACGAAACAATGGGATAGTCTTCAACCATGGCGACTATGCGCCACCATGTCCAAAGTGTGGTAAACCACACTATGCGAGAGGATGCACTCAGCCTGGAGCATGCCTTCGGTGCGGTCGACATGGTCATCGGCTGCGTGACTGCCGGACGCGAATAGAAAATATAAACAAGAGGGAGGACGTGACCACTCGGCCCAAGTAACCGTAAGAAGTTTTCAAGCATCGACAAACTACATTTATTTTTGAGTACGACTCTAAGAATTGTATCCAATCAAAAATAAACGAATTCAAATTGTTTTGAACTACGTTATGACTTGATCCCTTCACGGGGTACGTAGGCAGCTTGGAAATCTAAATTCCGGGTTCAGTCAAATAATAACAGACAACAACACACACTAATACAATCACGCAACCAAACAATGTCCGAGCTCGCGAGGAGCTAACGCCCAACTTCGAGGACGAAGTTGATTCCTAAGGGGGAGAGGATGTAACACCCGAGAAATTTAATTCACGTTCAAAGGAATGGAATAAATTTCTTGTGGAAGACGTTTAATCCATCTAAATTTCACGAATTTTGGTGTTCATTTGATATGTCAAACGGCCAAGTTTTTAGAACTGTTTTGAATTCGTTTTAAGGGCCATGAGTATGCAGTGAGTTGCACTCGATTTTTGAGTACCAAGAATTCATTATTTCCAAAAACTTAAAACATGAAAGTTGTTCCTTAATGTGTCGTGTAGTTACTGTAAAAATTTCACATCGATTGGTTTTGAAATGAATTTTTAATCGGCGTTGCACGAACCTGTGACGAAAACGGTTTTTGAGACATAAATTATTCTTTGCAATAAACTCAAATTTCAACTCACTTCGGAACCTTATTTCCAAAAACTTAAAACATGAAAGTTGTTCGTGTGTGTGTTTTTGAACTACTGTAAAAATTTCAGAATTTTTGGTGTAAAGACGAATTTTTAATTAAGAAAGGCGTAAACTGCCTCGAATAGGATTTTTTCGAACTTGAGAAAACTCGAACTATGAAAACGCGATATCGATCCTTTGATAACTTTGAAATACGAACTTTCGAAAAATCCCGTTCACTAGGCTGAGCCGATCTTCATACTATCATTATCTTTGAGACTGCCTCGTTAGTGGTCTCCTTTATATGCCAAAACGGCAGTTGTGCACATGGCCTGCCAAATCGGCAGTGGGAAATACACGGCCTGCCCGAGTGGTAGTGAAACCGTTTGAAAGGCCTGTCAAATGACAGTTGATATACATGCCTGTCAAATTGACAGTAGATACACACGGCTTGCCGAAATGGCAATCGAGATACATGGCTAGCCAAAACGGCAGTCAATACTGATATGGCTACGGCCGCCGGTTCACCGGCTAACTGATTACGATTTTTGAGATTGCCTCGTTAGTGATCTCTCTTGTGTGGTGTCCTCTTCTTAGTTGCGGGATAAAATATAAAAGACTTGTGTGAGTGTTGATTACGCTTAAATCTTTTGTATCATGTTTTTAAATTACGCATTTAAATTACGTCATTAAATTATGCCTTTAAATTCCGCCTTTAAAATTTAGTCTTTTAAATTATGCATTGTCATCTTGAATAAATTAAACATGTTTTCCGCTGCGAATAAAATATGGATTTTAAAAAGTAATGCATGACAAGTGAATCTTTGGATTTAAATACATGTAACCCCTTAAATTGCTTTGTAAGGGCTTAACTTACTCAGTATTTTATATACTGATAAACCCCGTTGTTCATTTTCCCATTACAGAGTACGGAGCATGATCATGCATCGGGGATCACTTTGGGTATTTAATTATTTGTTCTACATGACTTGCATACGGGCTTGTTAACCCGAGTTTTGGCCATGTCGGCCCTGTATTTAATTTCCGCTGCAACCTATTATTTTTATTATAATGTATGGATGATATTACATTATCATTTTTAAGTAATTCCGGACTTGCTTTCAAACTTTTTCCAACGCTCATAGCCTTGCATCTCTTTAGCAAGCTCGGAGAAACCGTGTCTTGCTAGGGAGGTGCGGCGGTGACACCTCGGCCTGGGTTATCAAATCCGGGGTGTTACATTATATCATATAAACAAAATCAAATTAAGCTAATAGGCAATATTTTACAACACGTTATCAGCACGAGGGGTCTCTACCGGAGTTCTATGGGAGTTCTGTCTTAGGTATAACTTTTATCCCTACTTTTCAATAATATTATGACTAACCTTGCAAAATAGGAATTTATCCCGTTATTGGTTTCTGGGGACAACTATATGTCCTGGGCACGAGATGTAAAAATGCACCTGGCATCTATGGAGCTGGAAGATACTATTGCCCCCGATAAAAAACCATCAAGCCAGGATAAGGCAAAAGCCATGATCTTTTTGTGCCACCATATTGATGAATCGTTGAAACTTCAATATGTGACGTTGGAATCCCCACTTGAATTGTGGCTGAAATTAAAAGAAAGATATGATCATTTAAAAATGACGGTGCTGCCAAAGGCCCGAAATGAATGGCATAATCTGAGGCTCCAGGACTATAAAACAGTCCGAGAATACAATTCGGCGATGTTTCGAATCACATCGCAACTGACTCTTTGTGGAGAAAAAATTACAGAATCTGATATGTCGGAAAAAACCTTCTCCACATTCCATGCCTCACAAATGGTCCTACAGCAGCAGTACTGGGAACGAGGTTTTCAAAAGTATTCTGAACTTATCACATGCTTACTTTTGGCCGAGCAAAACAGTGAATTGCTGTTAAAAAATCATGAATCTAGGCCAACTGGTGCTGCTCCATTTCCTGAAACAAATGTCACTGAAACAGAAAATCAAGTGCGGGATCGTGGGTATCGACGTAATCAAAATTATCGTGATAGAAATCGGGATCGTGGCCGTGGTAGACCCGAATCGTCTGGAAGAAACAAATATCGTAATAAGCCTCGATTTGAATCCAATCGCCGAAATGACAATAGGAGGCATTACAAATCGCAGCCAAGATTCAATACACAAAAAGACAAGAACAATGATGAACCGTGTGATCGTTGTGGTATTAAAGGTCATTGGGCCCGGGTATGCCGAACAGCTAGCCACTTAGCTGAATTATATCAGGCTTCGAAAAGAAAAGAACGATCCGATCCCGAGACACATCACGCAACCCGCGACGATACATTTGATGATGTTTTGAATGACGATATTACTCATTTGGAAGCTGATGATTTTATTGGTGGCACAAACTGAAAAAATGAAAAGAATGGTTGCACATTTTGTATTTTGCCTTATGATGTATTTTGGTATTTTGCTCTCGTTTTGTATCCCCCGTTTTATAATGTATTTTGCAATGGTTATGTTTATATAATATGACTGATGTTTTTATTATCTTGTGAAATGTTAAAGAAATGGATGGCCAAGCTAAAAATGAAATCTGCCTCATTGACAGTGCAACAACGCACAGTATTTTGAAAAGCAAAAGCTTTTTCTCCCATTTAAAATTGGGAAAGACCGCAGTAAAAACTATAAGCGGTAATGAAAATTGTATTGAAGGCTCTGGAAGAGCAGTTGTATTTCTCCCTAAAGGGACAAAATTGGCAGTTGAAAATGCCCTATATTCAAGCAAGGCTCGAAGAAACTTGCTAAGTTTTGGTGATATTCGAAAAAATGGATATCAAGTGGAAACTCTAAATGAGGCAGGAAATGAATATATTTTACTTACCCAAACAATCAATGGTGAAAAATTTATCAATGAAAGGTTGTCATCTTTGACCTCCGAATTATATTATACAAAAATTCATGCCGGAGAAGTACATAACCTAGTTGGCTTAAAGGCTACTAGTGAATTTATAACCTGGCATGAAAGGCTTGGACATCCAGGCAGCGTAATGTTGAGGCGGATAATTGAAAATTCCAGCGGCCATAAATTAAATAATAAAATGATTCTGAATCCAAATGAGTTTACATGTGTTGCTTGCTATCAGGGAAAGTTAATTACCAGGCCATCTCTAGCTAAAGTGGGAATTGAATCCCCTGCATTTTTGGAAAGAATTCAAGGCGATATATGTGGACCAATAGATCCACCATGCGGACCATTCAAATATTTTATGGTACTAATTGATGCATCAACAAGATGGTCCCATGTCTGTCTATTGTCAACTCGCAATCTAGCCTTTGCTAGGCTACTGGCGCAAATTATAAAATTGCGAGCACAATTTCCTGATTATTCAATAAAGAAAATACGCCTTGACAATGCTGGAGAATATACATCACATGCATTTGATGACTATTGCACATCTGTTGGTATTAGTGTAGAACATCCTGTTCCATATGTGCATACGCAAAATGGCCTGGCTGAATCATTAATAAAAAGACTGCAATTAATTGCAAGACCTTTATTGATGAAGTCTAAACTCCCTGTCTCTGCTTGGGGACATGCTATATTACATGCAGCAGCACTAATAAAAATAAGGCCGACAAGCTATCATAACTACTCCCCTACTCAAATTATAACCGGAAAAGAGCCCAATATTTCTCATTTACGAATTTTTGGGTGTGCGGTATACATACCAATAGCACCACCCCAACGGACAAAGATGGGACCTCAAAGAAGATTGGGCATATATGTCGGGTATGAATCACCCTCGATTATCAAATATCTTGAACCAACAACTGAAAAAGGAAATTTCATGGAAAATACCACTCGATATCAGTGATCCTCGTACAAAACAATGTGAATTAGAAGTTCAAAGAATTGTGCATTTGCAAAGAATTGCAAATCAATTACCTGATGCTTTCAATGATGTTGCAAGAATTACAAAATCTCATATTGCAGCAGCAAATGCACCAGCTAAAATGAATGTACCCGATAAGCAAATTCCAAGTGCTAATGAATCTGCTCCACGAAATAAGCGTGGCAGACCAATGGGTTCCAAAGATAAAAATCCACGAAAGAAAAGAATTATACAAGTGGATGATGAAAAACCTGAAGAGGTAACAAATTCAACTTTTGAAGAAGTTGATGTTGAAAATGCTAATCCAGAAGAAAGTGAAACTATTGAAACTGCCTTCAATTATATCACTTCTGGAAAATATTGGAACCGAAAAGAAATCAAAGTTGATCAAGCATTTGCATACAATGTAGCACTTGAGATGATGAAAGATGACGAGGATCCTGAACCAAAATCAGTTGATGAATGTCGGCAAAGGGATGATTGGCCAAAATGGAAAGATGCAATTAAATCAGAATTGGATTCACTGAACAAAAGAAAAGTATTCGGCCCTATAGTCCAAACACCTGAAAATGTAAAACCAGTTGGTTATAGATGGGTGTTTGTCAGAAAAAGAAATGAAAATAATGAAATTGCAAGATATAAAGCAAGGCTTGTAGCCCAAGGATTTTCCCAAAGACCGGGAATTGATTTTAAGGAAACATATTCCCCGGTTATGGATGGGATAACGTTCAGGTACCTCATGAGCCTGGCAGTACGAGAAAAACTTGAAATGAGACTAATGGATGTCGTTACTGCCTACTTATATGGCTCATTGGAAAAGGATATCTATATGAAAATACTTGAAGGGTTTAAATTACCTGAATCTTATAACTTAAAACCCAGAGAAACTTTTTCCATTAAATTACAAAAATCACTTTATGGGCTCAAGCAATCAGGCCGAATGTGGTACAACCGCCTCGGCGAAAGCTTAATAAAAGAAGGTTATATAAATGACCCTGTATGTCCCTGTGTCTTTATAAAGAAAAATGGGTCAGAATTTGTAATCATTGCAGTTTATGTTGATGATTTGAATTTAATTGGAACTCCTGAAGAGCTGAAAAAGGATGTTGAATATCTGAAAAAGGAGTTCGAAATAAAGGACTTCGGAAAAACAAAATTTTGCCTTGGCTTACAAATTGAGCATTTAGAAAAGGGTATATTTGTTCATCAATCAACTTATACCCAAAAGATATTGAAACAATTTCGAATGGATAATGCTCATCCGTTAAGTAATCCAATGGTCGTGCGGACACTTGATCCTATAAAGGATCCATTCAGGCCAAAAGAAGAAAATGAAGAACAACTTGGCCCAGAGATACCATATTTAAGCGCAATTGGTGCATTAATGTATCTGGCTAATAGCACGCGGCCTGATATCGCGTTTGTTGTTAATTTACTTGCAAGATTTAGTTCTTGCCCTACTCGACGACATTGGAATGGCATAAAGCACATCTTTCGCTATCTCCGGGGAACAATTGACCTTGGGTTATTTTACTCAAAAGATTCTCGACATGAATTGATCGGTTTTGCCGATGCAGGATATTTGTCTGACCCACACAAAGCCAAATCTCAGACAGGCTATATCTTTACGTGTGGAGGAACTGCTATCTCATGGAGATCTATGAAACAAACAATAACGGCTACATCATCAAACCATGCTGAAATATTGGCAATCCATGAGGCTAGTCGAGAATGCTTTTGGTTAAGGTCAATGACCCAACATATATTGAAAAATTGTGGTTTAATCTTTGAAACAAAGATTCCCCCAACTATTTTATTTGAAGATAATTCGGCTTGTATAGCCCAATTGAAAGGGGGTTATATAAAAGGAGATAGGACTAAACATATTTCACCAAAATTCTTCTATACTCATGATCTTCAAAAGAATGGTGAAATTGATGTGCAGCAAATTCGATCAGATGAGAACTTAGCGGATCTATTAACCAAGGCATTGCCAACTACGATAACCAAGGCATTGCCAATTCTTCTATACTCGAGAAGCTCGTGAAGAAAATTGGGATGCGACGGCTTCGAGATTTGAAATGATACCCAAATCAGGGGGAGAAATAAACACAAGAATATTGTACTCTTTTTCCTTCACTAGGATTTTTTTCCCACAGGATTTTTTCCTAGTAAGGTTTTAACGAGGCATATTTTTCGTGTAATGGACATGCAAGGGGGAGTGTTATGTGGCATGTAAAAGATTAAGTGCATGTCCATCACTCATCAATAAAAGGACAAGTGTTAACACTTGTCATTGGATGGATGTTTAAGTGATGACTAATCACCCATGTACTTGCCTATAAATATGGTTAATGGAATAATGCATGAGATATGATTTACCACTCAACTTTTGTATTATCATTTCTAGTGCAATAGATTATCAAAAGGCCATTACTCTCATCCATGTTACATCAAAATACTCACTACATCCTCCACCCGCGTGTATAGATATAACCTATGTATTATTACACATATTATATCATATAAACAAAATCAAATTAAGCTAATAGGCAATATTTTACAACAGAAACATTTTTTTCACCTTACATGGTAATATTGTATTCCTGCAAGTTGGAGCGGTTTGTAGCAGTAGATTTTAATAGGGATTGAAGTTTTTTAATTATATATAAAGTGGTTTTTTTAAAAGTGCCTATAATTTTTAAAACACTTTAAAAAAAATTAATTAATTTTGAAAATAGCTTCCGGAAACTCTTAAAAATTACTAAAAGTAGCTACTATTTGCAAAATTTCTTTTCACCGACTCTATATAAAAAATAGGACTTTTATTTTGCATGAAATTTATCCAAAGCTCAAGAAGTTGCAGAACACATCCATAATGTCGGCTAGCAATAGGAAACTTGGGAATCAATGCCGACAATCACAATCCTTCCAACAGCAACTATTAATAATGTCATGTATATTATCCACAACTCCACATTTTGTATTAAGGAACCCTAATCAAATTTTGTGTTGGTAGTTGGATTTCATAAATAATTAAACTTTATTTTAATTTTGTACTCCTGTTCTTGTGAGAGTGATATGGATATACTCCCTTCGTCCCGATAAACCATTCCATAACTTTTGGACATGATATTTTAGATAGAATATGTTAGTGTTAAAGTATAATAATTAGCTGATATGATGTTTATTTGAATTGAGGAAAGAAAACGTAAATTAATTAATTAATTAATTATATATGTGATATTATATTTTAGTTGATATTTATGGAGTATAAATTTTCTAAAAAGAAAAAATTGATAATTGTAGTGGGACGGACCAAAAGAGAAATTAAAGTGAAACGGGGAGTGTTTTTTATACTATTAAGTAATACTATTAATCACTCAACTATAACCCAAATTTTTGTAGTAGTACTTAAATAAGATGTTAGATAGTTAAATGTAATCACATTGTTTTAGAACATAAAATTTTTATAATTTTTACTTATATAATTTGAGTTATTAATTATAAAAAAAATATTAATTTAATTATGTAAAAAGTGGGTCAATTGCAGTTTAAAGAAAAGGTAGCATTTAATTAATAAGACTTAACAATACCAAATATCTCATTAATATAACTATATCAAAAATACTAATTATATATTTATATATAGGGAATATTAATTTGTATAGTTTATTTATTATTATAATAACTCTAACTTTTCTTCGCGCTACTCGCTTAATTACGTTTATACTTTATAGTACTCATGGGGCCTACTTGCTATTTATATATACTTAAGAGTTAAGATTAGAGGAATCCATTGAGATATTATTTGTTTATTTTTGTTTTTGTTTTTTTTTTTTTTAAATAACTACAATGAAAATATGAATCCAACGTAAATAATGAATAATGTACTCAAAAGTAAAGTGCATGTGACATGTGTTTCAGTCATGTTTGATACATGACCCCATCATATATATCCGATCCATGATGATATCTTAATTAATAGGGTTTTAATTTGAAGCTAAACATTACATTTACGAATGATCAATTTGTCCACGATACTGACTTTTATTTGTTTTTTTGGATAACCAACACATGTCCGTGAATCAATATATGAAAATTCAAATTTAAAAGCTACATCCCGTCGACATACATGCATGTCGTTGATAAAGTCTTTTCATTGCACAACAGGTTGAGACAAGTGGACAAGAGGAGCCTCGAGAAATATAATTCTACTACTATTATATAAGGGCATAGACAAGTGGGGAAATGATGTTTATAGTGAGGTCTCAAAGTGTCGCTAGAAGGCTAGAAGCTTTTAATTTGCAATGCATTTTCATGATGATTTAGGGGTAAGCTAAGCTGCTGAGGCATCCTTATCATTTCAAACTCTAACATTTTGTCCTTAATTAATAATGATACACCAATATAAACCATTATATAATAATCAATTAATTTATTATTATTATTATTATTATTATTATTATTATTATTATTATTATTATTATTATTATTATTATGATGATGATGATGATGATGATGATGGTGGTGGGTTGTGGACGTGGGCTAGAAGTATATACTACTTTGGACACTTTCCCATCCGCTTTTTTTGCCCTTTTGGTGTCCAATGCAAGCATGGCAATTTAATTTAAACAAACAAGCAAGCAAAGCTAGGGTGTAACCAACATATGTAATGAAGACAAGTTTCCAGAATCAGGTTTTTATCTGCTTATGTAACCTACCTAATTTGGACTTTGGTTACTTATTTGTACAATTAGTTATCAAGTATGTAGGAATTAGGAACTAGGTATGAGTGAATTTTTTTACCTCATAGGAGATATAGAAAACAAAGAAATGGTTGGGATGTTTTTGGGTGCACAGTGTAATATATGTACACATCTGGTTTATGATGTAATGAAGAACCATTTGTGAATAATTGTCACTTTCCAACTCGGTGTGAGTGACATGCCCAGTTGACTAGTTGCCCTGGTTTTAAGGCTGAACTTAAATCTCGCTGCAGATAGAGATGACAATAATGAGTTTAGGTTAGAACGGAGAATTGAACCAAAATTGAGCTTGGGTTGAGTCTTGATTTATAAAAATGAACTCAGAATCGACTTATTACTCTATAAAAATAGAGTAAATTTGGGCCCAGACCCTTTTTATATATTTTTTCATTTTTTTAGGCCCCATTCCAATTTTATTACACTTTGCACCCCATCACATGCTTGACTTGGTTTACCACGTCATTGTATGCGCCTTACCTAGATACTATATGGTATTTACCACTGTATTAGTATGTGTCTTACCATAGCTATCATATATTAGTACTTACCAAGTTACTGATACGTGGTTTATCACAGATACCATATGGTATTTACCAAGTTTTTGGTACTTTACCACAAATACTTTATGGTGTTTACCAAATTATTCCACATATACCATATGGTATTTACTAAGTCTTGGTATGCGCTTTACCAAAAATACCTATGGTGTTTACCAAGTTATTGGTATGCACTTTACCAATGTTTACCAAGTTATTCCACATATACCATATGTGCTTTACCAAGTTTTTAGTATGTGATTTACCACGATTACCTTATGTGTTTACCAAGTTATTGGTATGTGCTTTACCAAGTTCTTGGTATGTGATTTACCAAGTTATTACATAGAGCCTAAAACACAATATTTGAAATGGAGGGGCTTTGACTCCCATAATATTTTTCCATGGGTACTGGGCCCTAGTTTTCCCATAAAAATAACAATATAGGGAAAACTAGGGCCCGGTACCCATGCAAAAAATATTATTAGAGTCAAAGCCCCTTCATTTAAAACATTGTGTTTTAACCCCAATATGTGTCCTGATAAAAAACAAATCGAACCTAACTCGAGTTACGGATTGGATTTAGGCCCACCAATTTTATTTTATTTTTTATTTTTTAAAATATACTCCATTCATTTCAAAATAAGTGCAACACTTCAGTTTTCATGCAATCCAATACACATTTTAACTCTTAATATCTCAAATTGTATCTATAATACAGGGTGAGCAAAATATTCGAACCGATTCGTTGAACCGCTGAATCGAACCGAATTTCCGGTTAACCGAGGACCCCGGAGCAAATACAAATATCATATTTCAGTATTCGTCCGTTCAAATACAAATACAAATACTTTAATTTTTTTCCCCGGTTAACCGAACCGAACCGAATATATTTATTTTATTTTAAAAGTTATATATATTGCAAATATTATAGACATTTGATGGTATAAAATTATATATAGATAATATATATCATTATGAATTTAATTATTCAAGTATATAAAAAACTAAAGAGCTAACTATCAAAATATATCATCATAATTAACAAGCCTACATTGATTTTTGTCTTTGAGAATACCATATTATTGAACTATACTTCTACACTAAGATTTGTTACATATACTAACATATTATAGTATAATATATAAGACCTCTGGATGCTATGAACATTGCCAAAAAACTTTCCTTTTATAATTAACTACTATTGGACATTTAAAGAACTCATGAAAAAAACTTCAAAAAATACATTTTAATAAAATGCTAGATATAAAAATATAAATATTCATGATTGAAAATATAATAATGCAAATTAATTATTATTAAAATTAATTAAATAGATGTATATATAAAAATTATTTTAAATTAAAATTTAATTAAAAATAATATGAAAGTTGTTCGGAAAAATATTTATTTTTAATAAATTTTGATAGTTTAGCAATTAATCTTTATTAAGTAATAAATATTGTATATTATATTATGTATTATAAGTAATTTATTTACTTATGATATTTTTTAGTTAAATATTTTATTTTCTTCATATCAATTTATCTATACTGAAGGTATGCATAAAATATACACAATTTTACAGAAAAAAATGATCTAATCAATTATCTAAGTTCAATTTTTTGATTTTATGTACTATTTTTTTGTTTGATTAGGATTTTTGCCTAAATACACTTTTTTGTTGAAAATTTGGATTTAATTGTAAATTACTAAGTATTGTATACATTGTTTAGAAAAATTATGTACATAGTTTTATAAATGTAAATAATATTTATATTTAATTTAATTATCTACCTCTAATAAAAGAATATTACGAATAATACGGCGTGATAATTAATTTGTGTAATATCGTATTTTTTGGTAATTTAAATATATTATGTGGGTCAAATATTGGATGAATATTACATTAAAATTTAAATAATGCACCATTGTTTAAACTATTGGGGTTAATATTCTGGATTTGAACAATCAATATTTCTTTTGTTAATTGTTGGTGAATAAATTATATATACAATTGCTCGAAAAAATATTTTGGAGAATAACAATTATTTCATTAAAAATTCAAATACATTTGGATGTGTGGTATTTCGTATTTATTAACAGTTCCGTATTACATTTTAATATTTTATTGTCATATTATGCGAACTAAATTATATCTATCGCGATCACATATCATCCCACCCATTTAGTTGAGGGTAATACAAGTAAAATTAAAAATTGTAAAAATTTAATATTCAAAATCTATACGATTAGACAAATCCAACAAGATCTCATTTTACTATATTTTATCTTATATAAATATGTTAAAGTCGAATTAAAGTTATTTAATAAATAGTAATTACTATGCAAACGTTACACTTATTTTGAAACGGGTGAGTATTATATTGTTTTGTAAATAGATTGGTGGAAATAATGAATAATGATAGTATTTCCTTTGCTAGTTGACCTGCAGTATAAATTGATTGGTGGAAATAATAATAATTTTTATTTTAGGATTTTTTTTTTTTGTAAATGGTGACACTCGTGTGTGGGCTCAAACCACACAAATTACAAAGGGGAATAAAGATGAGGGATTGGGGCCCAGGTGGGGATCGAACCCCCAACATATAGTTGGGAGACGGGGACTTGATCACTAGGGTAAGTTCTCAGCCTCTATTATTTTAGGAAATTGATTGTATTAAATTATGGGTAATAAATGATTTTAAAGAAAAATTAAAAATACTATTCGTGCAGTCCATACTCCATAGGGTCTCTCTCAACTAGTCGTTTTCTATTAGTTTTAACAATGAAATAATGTAGCAATGGTGAGTTCTATAAAATTACCTCTCATAAATGGGTAACCCTTAAACTTATAAATACAAGTTTATTAAAAATAACCGACGCGACTTGTGTCTTATAAAATCAAACTAGAACTAAGTCATTCAAGTCTCCATTTAAACCTAGGTATAATCTATTAAGGGTCTGTTCTGCACGAGCTTTTGGGAGCTTTAGCTTTTATTTCAAAACAAAAATCACGTTCTGTACACTAACTTTTGGGAGCTTTTGAGAGCTTTCAGAAGCTACTTTCCAAATTTAATTAATTTTTCTCTTTAAATTAGAATTTTTGACAGCTACAGCTGCTTGTACCGAACACTTAGGGTCTGTTCTGCACGCAGCTTTTGGGAGCTTTTGAGAGCTTTTGGTAGCTTTAGCTTTTATTTTAAAACAAAAGTCCCGTTCTGCACACTAGCTTTTAGGAGCTTATGGGAGCTTTTGGAAGCTTCTTTTTAGAAGCTACTTGTAGTAGCTTTAAAAAATAAGCTCCTAGCTTATTGTTGATCAATTACAATTTTATCCTAATAACCAACTCACTACCCAATAGTCTACATAAATGTTTGTCCTTTTAGTCATTTCATACATTTTTTGACAGCTACAGCTTGTTGTACAGAACACTTAAATAAAACTGACAGCTACAGCTCCCACAGCTCCCTACAGCTCCAGCTCGCAGCTACAGCTCACAGTTACAGCTCTGCGTGCAGAACAGGCCCTTATACAAAAACTGATAGCTACAGCTCCCTACAGATGCGGCTCGCAGCTACATCCCGCCGTTATAGCTCGACGTGCAGAATGAACCCTAAAAGAGTATAGTATCCATAGATAAAGTCCTGGATCCACTTTGTTAATGGACCCCGACTCATTGTCATTGTTATCCCTAGTTGCATGCTCTGCCGCTGAGCTGAGTACTCCACCAATAATAATAATAATAATAATAATAATACTCTTGTCTTGGGTTGCCCTCACTACTTGTTTAATTTGTTCAATTCCCTCTCCCTAACTCGGCCAACCACCCATGTTGGTGGCCTCATCCATTTCTATTTTCTTTGTCTTCAGTTTTTCGGATTTGGGTGGTCTTTTCTATTACCAAACAATACTACTACAATAGACAACATTTTGTGTTGTTGCAAACAACAACCAGAATTGGTGAATGTGGAGTGGACGCGATCGTCAATGGTCAAACGCGCACAAAAAATTGTATGGTACTAGTACATTGCCTTGATTGCCGTTAACGCTATGCCAAAGACCACCAAAAGGGACACAATTGTTATTACAATTATATTATTAGTCGCAAATCGCAATAGAGTGGGGGGAAGTGGAAACTCGCCTGTAATTATTAATTAACTCCCTCCTCATCTCCATGAATTGCAAGGCAATATGATACTAATGAATTTCCATCTCAATATCTCACGAGTGAGTCATCATGATGACATCGTCGGAATGCGGGCCTTAGATTTCTGGGGAGATGATTGAGTAGTACTCTCTATGTATTCCAATTATTGTAACGTTGGTAAATTTGACACTATTCACCCACGCACTTTAACTTAAAGTTTTATTATAGTTATACAAGTTAAAATATAGTCAAGTGAGATCTTGTTAGATGCGTCTCGTCGAGTAGTTTTTAAATATTGAACTTTTAAAATTTCTACTTATACCGAAATTGAGTCATTAATGTTTTAAAATATGTATTGGACTGTGTGCACCGTGGGTCCATTCCAATTTTTAGAAAACGGAGGGAGTAGTATACTACCTCCGTTCCTTAATAGTATTTTGTTATGGACCCACATTTCACGCAATTCAATACACATTTTAAATCCTTAATAACTCAAATTGCATACACGTAAAAATTATGAAAATTTGATATTCTAAATCTATGCGATTAGATGAATCTAATAAGATTCCACTTGACTATATTTTATCTTATATATTAAAAAATCGAATCAAAATTACTCAAAGTATGGGTGGAAAGTATTATACTACGTCCAATGTCCGGGTGACCACCGAGTGTGACCCGTTTGTCAACGTGCAATGCTTTCGTATTTCCTTATTAGCTACTCCCTCCGTTCCTTTTTAGTTGTCTTTTTAGAAACAAAAAAGTGTTCCAAAATAGTTGTCACTTTCCATATTTATATTATATTTTTCCAATATTACCCTTATCATTTCATAAATATTACTCCTAGAATATTGTGCAATCTCTCTCTACTTCAATTTGATTTTTTTATAGAGTAGGGGCAAAAGTGGCAAACAAACCAATAATAATGACATTCCTTGATATGTGTAATTTTTGCTAAAACGACATCTATTAAGGAACGGAGGGAGTACACCGTATTTCCCTCCCCTTTTAGTGTCAGATTCAGACAGGACCAATACCACCAGTTTGGGAGTTGACCAACACCCTCTGCATTCTGTGATCTGCTGCCGCTACCAGTTTTCGCCTTCATCTATCCATTTTCGATTTCTCGTATATATCCATTTCCCTTTTCCCCACCGCATATACTTTCTCCGTTTAAAAAAAATTGTAAAATATCTCAAATTGTGTAAAAACAAATATTATAAAACTTTGATATTTTTAAATTACTCTAACAAGATTTTACTTGATTATGCTTTATCTTATATAATTATGTTAAAAATTTGAATCAAAATTATTAAATAAATAATAACAACTATATAAATGTTATAACTTTTAACAAACGGAGGAGTAGGGGTTGAGGACTTACCCTAGCAGTCAAGTCCCCTGTCTCCCAACCATAGGTTGAGAGTTCGATTCACACCCGGCCCAATATCCCTCCCCTTTACCAAAAAAAAAAACAAACGGAGGAGTAATGTACTGGAGATTAAATTACTTGCCTTGCCGCCAGCGGCTAGAGCCAGACCCCTAATTTGTTTCGGCTTTCGCCTCCTATTTGGGCTTCCTCCCTTCCCCCCTCAAAATTCCATTTTCTGACTTGTTCATGTTCCTGATCCCGCTCCCTCCCGCCTCCTCCTATAAAGCTTAAGCCTTTCCTATAAATTTCTCTGCTGATCAATTTTGTCTACAAATATCTTCACATCTCCTGGACATTTTTTCTTCAAGATTGCACCTTTTCTCGACTGCCATGAGTGGAAGTGGAAAGATTGGGGAATCTGAGATGATAGACTTCACGGGGAGGGTAGTGGTGGCGGTGATTCTCCTCCTCCTTTTTCTCGTCGTCCTCGTCTTTTGCCTTCACTTCTACGCCACGTGCTGCTGGTATCGTCGCCTTGAGAACGCCACCGCCGCCACCACCAGGCGCCGCCGCCTCCGCCGCTTCGATTTCGCCGCCGGGCACCAGGAGATAACTATCGTATCCGCCTTGGGGGGCTGCGGCGGTCTGGACCCTTCGATCCTCAAGACCATACCCATTTTGGTGCTTGATCATCCCAAGGAGTTGATGGATGGATTGGAATGTGCAGTGTGTTTGTGCGAGGTTTCTCAAGGAGAAAAGGCCAGGATTCTGCCCAAGTGCAATCACGGGTTCCATGTAGGCTGCATCGACATGTGGTTTCAGTCCCATTCTACATGCCCACTTTGCAGAAACCCCGTTTCAAATCACCCAATTTCTGAACCTGAGACAACGCTTCATCAATCCCCAGGCCCAGAGGCAGCCGAGGACGACAACACCTCGGGTGTTAACTTGTTATCTCGAGAGGAACCCCACTTTCCAACCAATGTGTTGATTTGGGGGGACGAGACTCAAGTCAGCACATTCGGTACTCCTTGTGTCGAAGAAAGCCGCCATCAAGGTAATCATACCACTACAATTGCAGAATCGTCATCAACTGGAATTGGATCATCCGACAGTACCAGGCCCAATGGGGTATCAGTTTCGGTGGTCGACATTCCGAGACAGATCAACCAAGAGGAGGAACAGAAACCGGCTATGCCGACGAGACTCAGGTCCTTGAAGAGGCTGTTGAGTGGGAATAATCGGGTTAATCCTTCAAGCCCAAGAAATTTGGATCTGGAGCAAGGATGTAGAGGCCAGGATTGATTGATTGATTAATTAAATTCTGATTAATGCATTTTTGGATTCAATCGGAATTAATTCATTTTGTTGAGTGGAAGCAACAGGCAGGGCATCCTCTCATTGGCATACTTGGTGGAGATGGCTCCAAATTCCTTTTATTGGCATCTATCCGTTTCTGCACACTAGGGTTCTTGATGATGATCAATGATTAATCTATGCTGTAAAGTGTAAACCCTATTTTGTTTGTCCTGTATATATAGAAAAACTTCTCTGTTTGTGGGAAGGAAATATCTTCCCCGAGAAGTGTCATTCGGTTAACTTGTAGTAGTTGCTTCTACTGTAAAGGTGGTTTTGCATTTTGCAAAGCTATACGATATAGTATATAAATTTTGAGAAGATATTATTGTATTCAGATTTCAGATTCTCCAACTATAGTTCTTTGGCCATTTTGTACAATTCCCATGTTCTTGTTGTCTTTCCTTTTTTGTTGCTGATGATTCACTTGGTCGTGATGGACCTTCGATGTTGGTTGATGGATGAACATTGACAATTAATGCATCCCCTGTTCGGAAGGAATTATTGAGCGGAGTTTTCAAGTCTACATTGGATATCCTGATGTCAGTGCAAAACCACATGAATTTATTACCACATGATCTTGTTCTCAGATTCAGTTGTCTTCCAAGTCCCAACTCCTTTGACATCATCACCATGACTGAGATGGGATTTACACTGATTCTGTTATCAGGCATACAAACAGTACATTTCCAGTCTCAAATCTCCACTCCAAGAAACTAACAAAACATTAATTATTGCCCGCAACATTAACATGATTCATGTGGGACTGTGGGAAGGAGACGAGATAACTAGTAGTTAGGACAATGGGTTGAAGATGTACAAAGAAAACATTATATAATACTAGCATTGAAGATACAAATGTTGGTCCTATGTAACAAAGTAAACAGGGCCATAACCAGAAGAATGAAGCTTCTGAGAATGGAGAAGGCACATGTAAGGCACATCATCTTCTAATTCTACTGGCTACTGCTCTCCTGATCGAACAGAAAAGACTTGCAAAGGGACCATAACCATATGCGGTTTTGCCACTGCCAATGATGCTATTGCTGTCATCCGCAGTACCTTCTCCTCCGTGTATTGTTCTTGATCTACTTTTCTTGGCTGCCAGCTCCATGTTTAACCAGGAAAAGAACAGTGATCTTTCCCAAAACTTTCGCCAGCCCCACCCTTTGGGTTTGATTTTCTCTGAAGTGAAAGTAGTTCCCTGGTGCAAATGAGACTTCTTAAGGAGGTTCCTCCAACAACAGGAGCCGAAAAGGAATGTGAAATTCGCCGCAGATCATGTGACAAATTGAAGAATTGACAGGAGTTGTGAACTATGGAACCATCAAATTTAAAGGGGAAGCAAATGAAAGAGTGGGATAGGGATGAAAGTACACACATAACACATTAGTAAATGCGCAATTGAATAATTTCCAGGATAGATAGTCATATAACACACATGGAACTGAATGTAGGCCAGAAGGTAAAGGAGCAGTAAGAAATGAAATGAAAAAATCTTATGAGACCTGTTGAAAATGGGCAAGTGATGTATTCTGTAGCTTCATCTCTTGTTGCGGATAGAAGCTTCATCCCTTGCCTGGAATTCAATAACAAAAGAGGGTGCACAAATCACAGTAGGCCTTTCAAGGTTCAAGCAAACGGGGGAAGTAGAAGAAGTAATGGCACGGCTTTGCCCTTCCTTGTGAGGTGAGGAATGGATAATGGAGCTCCTCCTCCTCCTCCTCCTCCTCCTGCTCCTCCTAATGAGCATCAGCAGATTACATGCATGTTAGTAGTAGGTAGATGGATCGGAGACGATGCTCTTAATTAAGCAGTGATGATATTATTATACTACTCTGGCTTCTAAGATGAAGTAAAGGGCTACCAGTCTACCACCACATGCATTCTGAGCATTAATTATTGAGTCCTGCTGCAGGCCTCTTGCTCTTGCCCTTTGTCCTTCCCCTTGTACATACTCGTGTGAATATTTTCAAGCCTTTCACCACTTCATGTTTCCATTAGCTTCTGTTTCTTGCATGCATACATCAGAGTCCGAAATGAATATTTGTATGCAAATTGCGAAGACAGGACAGGAGGGGCAGAGAAGGGGGGGCCTTTCTTCTTGGGCCGAAATGAATTTTTGAGTTTAATTTAGGGCCTGGGAAAAAGAATTGAGACCATTGGGCCCAAGTTTGATATGGCATAGCCCACTTTCCATGGCAAAGAAAGTAAAAAATTCTAGTAGTAGCGGTTAAAACTTGTAAAACAACGGTCAACGGTGGAAACAGGTGGAAAAAGAAAGATGAATGAAAGGGATGACAATGAGCCCAATCCAAACTCAAATTTGGTTAGGGCATCACATTACTATTAAAAGTGGAATTATTTGAGAGTGTGACTGTGTGAGTGCAGATTTGAGATTGTAGTAGAGGAAGAGTAGCAGCAGTAGTAGTAGTATGGTAATAGAGATAGGGCCGGGGAAAAGTACCGAATATATTGTAAGTAGTACCGAAATTTTCAGTATACCGTAATTTTCGATACGGTAACGATATAAATTTTTTGATACCGCGGTATATCGTTACCGTACTGAACGTCGGTATATACTGCAGTATCGGTATGTTGGTATGTACCAATTGTTCGGTATGTTAGTATATACCACGATAACGGTATATACCGCAATACCGGTATGCTGGTATGTAGCGAATGTTCGATATGTCGGTATATACCGCGATACCGGTGTGTCGGTATGTACCGAAAGTTCGGTATATCCGTATATACCGAACTTACCGAAATATTAATGGTACGGCAATAGTATGAAATTTTTCATATCATAAATCTCGGTACGACAAAAATTTTTAAGTATACCGTACAAAGGAAATTGCATCAGCTTTTTTAGCTGTTGTGATCTGATGATGTTCATTATTAAAGCTGGGGTGGGCCGTGGGGGCCGACTGCCGACTCCTGATCGGGGAGCGGCCAACAAGGACAAAGATTAAAAAGTGAAATGTGTAAAAACACCCACCCCAGTCAGTAAACATCCAAAATTTAACCCAAACCAGTCAAACACTATACTACTGTGCACTCTGCAGTAAGAAAACACTCCAATTCTTGTACCAATTTTGACTGTTAAAAAAGTTGCTATCATATTTTCTTCGGAAAATTATAGTTTAATACCCCACTGTCAAAATACTGAGAGTGTAGTACCCCTATACTATTATACTTCAATTGAGATACCTCCCCAACAATTTCGAATTTGTTTCAAAATTACTTTCTGCAAAAAGACCACCATATCCCTGAAGCAAAGAAAGAGTTGAAAAAATGATGGAGGGCAGCAGGGTCTTTCCAACTTTATGTCTTGTCTCACTCCTTGGTTTTGAAACCACCCGAAGGAGTTAATAACTCCACCCACGTTGGCCACCAGTCCACCACCGCCGTTCCTAACCGGAGGAATTGAAGAGGAAGCGCCCATTCGGTATTTAAGTTTTGCCCACCATTTTTGTGCGCTGGTTTTCGGCTTCCGTTGGAGAATCGAAGAGTGCAACACGATAAAAGTAAGTACAATCGAAGAGGAAGGGAAGAGCTTTGAAGGTTGATCGATTTCGGTTCTTCTAAGGTAAGAAAATCCGAATTGATTCCGAATTAGTTGTTTACATTCCGCAATATAAATTCCATTGATGTTTAGGGTTGAAGGTTTGTTTTGTGCTTGCGGTTTTGACACGATTATGGTATTTTGAGAATGGGTTTTTGAATGTTTGTTTTGTGCTTGCGGTTTTGACATGGGTTTTTCAATGTTTGTTTTGTGCTTGCGGTTTTGACACCATTATGGTATTTTGAGAATGAGTTTTTGTTAGGGATTGATATTGGTTGCGTGCTTTCAAAGTAGAGAGTTTATGCGGTTGGGGTGTTTTGAGAAAGGTGTTTTCGTAGAGGGTTTAGATGGGAATTGCGAATTGCCATTTTTTACTGGAAAAGCATGAAAGTGCTTGTGCTTGTTGATTGTTTGCTCCAGCAGACCCAAAAAATCCCGCAGCTACCCTTGATCCCATTGCTCCAGTGACAATGGCTGGTGCTCCTCCCGTAGGTACTGATGTGCAAAGTGTTGTGGAGGGTGGTGCCCCCACTGACAAGTCTGGTATTTCTGCTTCTACTGCCGATATTCCACGTCCAATGGACATTGATGCTGACAACGTGGCTGACCCCACGACTTGAAGTGTTATGATGTTTACGCTTTTGGATTTTTTGTTGGTTTGAGATGTAGTTTAACTGTTATGGATGCTGCAGGATTGTCGTGTTTGGTTGTTTTTGTCGTGTTAGTTGTTTGGTCGTTTATCGTATTTAGTTTTATCTGGTACTTCAGGGACATGTACTAATTGGTATTTCACCATTTTGTCTTAATCTTATGGGATGATGTTAACTGTTAAGGGATAATTGGTCGTTCTATGACATGTTTACCGATGTTCGTTTATACGCAAACCGTTAATGGCATAAATACCGACACTTCATTTGGCCATTACATGAATTACCCACGCAAATACAAGCACAACACAACAAATGTTAAGAGTGTTAGAATTGTAGGAGATAAAGATTGGGATAGGTTATATAGAGATTGGATGCTTTGGAGACCGGTAATGAGTGGTCAAAATTGGGAAGTGTGAGAATGACATAAAGTTACTTTTCAGAGATTCTTCTCTGTACTTGGCAGATTACCTGCAACAAATGAAGTCATGAATTGATGGTTGGTGGTCCCATCTGTACTAATTGAGGGGAAATCCATTGAAACAATACCGTCCTTTCATTTAGTACCAACCTTTCCTTAAGATAGCACCATACATGACGAATAGGAATACCACTATGGTTGCTACTGATTCGTTGTGGTCCGAACTATTGTTGCACTTTAATTTACACTCACAACGCATCCATATGATTGATTATGTTGAATGAGGCACGAACAAGCTTCATTAACGCATTCCCCCAACCCTATGTGCCACAATTGTGCATCTAAACATTATGTGAGTAAGGTTCAAACATAATGGTGTTATCTCCAAGCAGAGGAGTATATCACAAGAACAATGTGCAGTGTAGTCCAAGCCCTTGTGTGGTGTGTTGTAGGGTAATCACACAGTCCTATGTACTAAGTTGTTGATTTGAGCTCGTTAATGGCATCCAAGCACATTAATTTACACTCACAACGCATCCATATGATTGATTATATTGAATGAGGCACGAACAAGCTTCATTAACACATTCCCCCAACCCTATGTGCCACAATTGTGCATCCAAACGTTATGTGAGTAAGGTTCAAACATAATGGTGCTATCTCCCAGCAGAGGAGTACATCACAAGAACAATGTGCAGTGTAGTCCAAGCCCTTGTGTGGTGTGTTGTAGGGTAATCACAGAGTCCTATGTACTAAGTTGTTGATTTGAGCTCGTTAATGGCATCCAAGCACATTAATTTACACTCACAATGCACCATATGATTGATTATGTTGAATGAGGCATGAACAAGCTTCATTAACACATTCCCCCAACCCTATGTGCCACAATTGTGCATCCAAACATTATGTGAGTAAGGTTCAAACATAATGGTGCTATCTCCAAGCAGAGGAGTACATCACAAGAACAATGTGCAGTGTAGTCCAAGCCCTTGTGTGGTGTGTTGTAGGGTAATCACATAGTCCTATGTACTAAGTTGTTGATTTGAGCTCGTTAATGGCATCCAAGCACATTAATTTACACTCAAAACGCATCCATATGATTGATTATGTTGAATGAGGCACGAACAAACTTCATTAACGCATTCCCCCAACCCTATGTGCCACAATTGTGCATCCAAACATTATGTGAGTAAGGTTCAAACATAATGGTGCTATCTCCAAGCAGAGGAGTACATCACAAGAACAATGTGCAGTGTAGTCCAAGCCCTTGTGTGGTGTGTTGTAGGGTAATCACATAGTCCTATGTACTAAGTTGTTGATTTAAGCTCGTTAATGGCATCCAAGCACATTAATTTACACTCAAAACGCATCCATATGATTGATTATGTTGAATGAGGCACGAACAAGCTTCATTAACGCATTCCCCCAACCCTATGTGCCACAATTGTGCATCCAAACATTATGTGAGTAAGGTTCAAACATAATAGTGCTATCTCCAAGCAGAAGAGTATATCACAAGAACAATGTGCAGTGTAGTCCAAGCCCTTGTGTGGTGTGTTGTAGGGTAATCACACAGTCCTATGTACTAAGTTGTTGATTTGAGCTCGTTAATGGCATCCAAGCACATTAATTTACACTCACAACGCATCCATATGATTGATTATGTTGAATGAGGCACGAACAAGCTTCATTAACGCATTCCCCCAACCCTATGTGCCACAATTGTGCATCCAAACATTATGTGAGTAAGGTTCAAACATAATGGTGCTATCTCCAAACAGATGAGTACATCACAAGAACAATGTGCAGTATAGTCCAAGCCCTTGTGTGGTGTGTTGTAGGGTAATCACACAGTCCTATGTACTAAGTTGTTGATTTGAGCTCGTTAATGGCATCCAAGCACATTAATTTACACTCACAACGCATCCATATGATTGATTATGTTGAATGAGGCACGAACAAGCTTCATTAACACATTCCCCCAACCCTATGTGCCACAATTGTGCATCCAAACATTATGTACGTAAGGTTCAAACATAATGGTGATATCAAATTATGAAATTCATGTAGCAACGTCGAATAAGAAGCCATCCATAATAAATAAGAACCTGCGAAAGTTACTTCTTTTGCATTTACATGGAATCACGTTTTGAAACCATCCTTACGAAGGATCGTTTCATAAACTGAAACCATATACAAAAATACCACCTATCAAGTCAAATCTGTACCAGACATGTTCCAAAAAAAATATTACATGCCAAATGTGGTATACCACAGTGTCTGAGCAATCAGCACCAAAGTGACACAGCTGTGTCGTGTGGTCAAAAATATAAAAAATGTGTCGGTATGCGTCCTTACAACTGGGTCACTGAACACCTGTGTACCAGTGTGCTTCCTTGCAGGTCGTTCTGTTATGCCCACCCCTTCGGCACAACCCGCATCTTACCATGCTCGTCTCGGTCTGGGATGGTATCCGTCGTGTCTTCCTCCGCCCCGGCTGCACGCGAACATCTGGAGGCAGCACGAACTCCTCCTTAATGCCACCGCCCACGTGGCATTATAATACTGATGACCGGATTTGCATTACAATTTTGTGTATGGCACAAGTATACCACACTTAGGTAATATGATACCGAGGTTATTGCAATTAATACAGAAAAAGTCCCAACGACCGCACAGAACTCCCGCGCAATAAAACCAACGCCGCACAGAAATTTTTCGATCGCCGCAGGTAGGTGAAGTCGGTGGTGTGAGAGAGAGAAAAAATATTTGTGGTTGCAGTGAGAGAGACAAATTGGTGGTGAGAGTGGAAGTTTTTTGAAAAAGGCTGCCAAACCCCCCATCATTACATGTCAAATCCCTGCCAAAAAGTAAGGGTGTTATTGTCATTTCAGCAATTTATTTTCGTTTTGAATTTGTTTAAATGGATAGGTCCTGAAGTATAACGTATATCACATGTGGGTATCAATACATTATGTATTGAGTATAGGGGTAGTAATACATAAGAGTTTTGAGGTGTGGGTACTTTTCAATAACTTTCCCTATTTTCTTCTTCTTCTTCTATTTCTACTTTCTTCATTTTTTAAGTGCAATAATAAAGCTGTATTTCCTTTCCCAAAAAATAAAGCTGTATTTTAATTTACACACTAATCCCAATATATAAATATATGTTGGCCCATAAGTGTATTATTCTATGTTATCTTTTGATCTCATTCTAAATACGCCGGCCTATTAGGGCTCGTTTGAATTGACTTTTGAAAAAAACAGAAGCCAAAAGCAGAAGCAGAAGTGAAAGCTAAAAGCAGAAGCATGTAACTTTTGTATTTGGATGAAATGTTTGAAAAACAGCTTTTTTTCAAAAGTGTGTTTGGATGTGTAAAAGTGAAAAGTGTTTTTTAAATGTATAAATTACCAAAAAGAACATGCTACTTAATATGATAATAAGATATATTTATAGTGTAATTTATATTAAGTAATGATGGTATTTAAGTATTTGCACAATTTACGAAGTGCTTTTGGCTTCTACTTTTCGGAGAAGCACCCCTGGGCTGCTTCTCCAAAAGCACTTTTTCAGCTTTTCGAGGTGCTTCTGCTTTTTTAAAAAAGCCAAACCAAACGTTTCTTTTTTCCCAAAAGTGCTTTTGGCAGAAGCAAAAGCCAAAAGCACCTTGATAGAACTAGAAGCCAATCCAAACACCCTCTTATTCCTTTGAACCTGATCTTTAATTTCTTACATTTTGATTCCGAGATGCATGCATGCATAAGGGTATCTTATCAGTTAATTATTAATGTTCGGCTGGGTGATGTTACCAATATAGAGGCTGCAGGATAATTATTGGAGTGGTTGCTTTTAGATGTACTACTATACTATGGGCCCGTTTGAATTGGTTTTTGAAAAAAGCAGAAGCAGAAGTCAAAAGCAAAAACATGTAACTTTTGTGTGTTGGATGGAATGTTTGAAAAGCGGTTTTTTCTAAAAAATATGTTTGGATGAATAAAAATGAAAAGTGCTTTTGGAATGTAATAATTACCAAAAAGGACGTGATACTTAATATGATAATAAAATATATTTATAGTGTAATTTATATTAAGTAGTGTGGGTATTTAAGTCCTTGCATATTTTACGAGGTGCTTTTGGCTTCTGCTTTTGGGAGAAGCACCCCTGGGCTGCTTCTCCCAGAAGCACTTTTTTAGCTTTTCAAGGTGCTTTTATTTTTTCTTAAAAGCCAAAACAAACACCTAATTTCCATTAGAAGTGTTTTTGGCAGAAGCAAAAGCCAAAAGCACCTCTCTAGAAGCCATTCTAAACGGCCTCTATAATATATATATATATATATATATATATATATATATATATATATAGGTGGATTGAGCGAGCCAGAGGCTGCTGCGTTTGGATGATACTCTTCTCTTTTTGAGGTATGTATTTGCATTGTGGATGAATTGAAGGGGATATTTAACTGGTCAAGAATATTGGTTTGCTGCTATATACTTCCTCCGTTTTTTAAAGATAGCTACTGACCAACCCAGCACGCAGTCCAATGCACAATTTAAACCATTAATAACTCAAATTTGGTAGAAGTAAAAATTCTAAAACTTCGGTATTAAAAACTACAAGATGAGACGAATCTAACAAGATCTCACTTGGCTATATTTTAACTTGTATATCTATGATAAAACTTCAAATCAAAGTGTTTAGGTGAATAGTGTCAATTTTACCAATGTAGCTATCTTTTCTAAACGGAGGAGTACTTATATTCTGATTGTCCAACGACGACTCATCTTTTCTCAGTCACATATAGTATGGTACTATGGTTCTCTTCTCCCATTCTTCTTAACTTGGGATGGGAGTCTCTTTAGAATTCTAATATCCAAATAATAATAATATTACCTCCGTTTTTTGTGATAGTGCAACGAAGCACTATTTGCTACTATTTATTGTTTGAGTTTGACTCTAATTTTTATCATAGTTATACAAGGAAAAACATAGTCAAGTGAGATCTTGTTGGATTCATCTCGTCATGTAGTTTTTAAATATCAAACTTTTAAAATTTTTACTTATACTGAACTTAAGTTATTAATGGTTCAAATTATGCATTGGACTGCGTGCATTGGGTGTTTGTTGTACTATCACAAAAACGGAGCAAGTAATATTCTTGCATTGCATGCACTTATCCAACTTATTGATTTTTTTTGGCAAAGTAGGGTGGGGTGGGTAGTGTGGTGTGGTCCAGTGGGTTTATCAATGAAATGCTTTCTAATGACAATCCGTGTACAGTTGAGACTTTCCTGTTTGTGTCGCTACTTACCTCATGTTATTTCATTTTCATGGCTTTATCAAAGAAAAAGATAAAGGTCAAATCATAAACAAAACAAATTATTTTAACTCATTAACTGTCTCCATTAATTATTTTGATATTTTTATTAATTTGAATGTTATCAAAATTAGGGAATCATGGTTATTTTGACTATACTAGTGAGGGGTGAGGAAAACTCGACTCGATTAAATTATTAAATTTTAAAAGTATAAAAATAAAAATAAAAACTACTCCTATTAGACACAATTTAAGCTTTATGAAGCCCAACAAACTTATATTTTATAGCATAATAAATAAAATTGTCAATTTAAATTCAAATTATATACTATCTAATCTAATTAAATTCGAATTACAACTTCAAATTTAATTACTATACAAAATACTCGATCACCTGTTTGTAGTACTCCATATACTATTACTTCATGTTACTAGTATTTTGTTTTTTTTTTTGGTGTTTTGTTTGTATCTACTTGTCTGTTTGTGGGATGTATTGACTATTGAGTGGATTTATCAGACAGACACACACTGACTCCTGTGCCTGCTTTTCTCTGTTTGATTGTGGGATCCTTAACAATCAATATGGAAATTTTTGCAGTCACAAAAAACATAGGGGCATCCCACACAGCCTTCAAATTTTTTTTAAACAATCTTTTGATTCACTGTCATGACACACTACACTAGACAAGATTTTGCTGTATGCATATGCAATCTGTAGTGGATACGTATCATAGTAGGATAGTTTTGCTGTAAAAATTCATCATCCCATCTCAGTTTCCACTTTTACCATTCCAGACATTTTTCCCTTCACAAAAAAGATACTTCATCTGTTTCTTTTTAAATGTAACCCTTTACTTTTTTGGGTGTTTCATAATAAATATTACTTCCTCCGTTTAGAAAAGATAGCTACATTGGTAAAATTTACACTATTCACCTAAACACTTTGATTTGAAGTTTTATCATAGTTATATAAGTTAAAATATAGCCAAGTGAGATCTTGTTAGATTCGTCTCATCTTGTAGTTTTTAAATATCAAACTTTTAGAATTTTTACTTCTACCGAATTTGAGTTATTAATGGTTTAAAATATGCATTGGACTGCGTGCTGGGTGGGTCCGTAGCTATCTTTAAAAAACGGAGGAAGTACATTACCATATATGGAATGCTTTTAAAAGTAAAAGGCTTTCACTAAAGCATTTTTGTTCCTTGCATTAAATCCCGTGTCTTATGTTACATTTATTTAGAAACGGAGGGAGTATGGAATCCCCAGACATTGAGCCCTGTTGCGTAAGCACTACTAGGCAGGACATACAATAATTGAGCAACGTAACAACACCACGAGGAGGCAGCAACACCTCAAGGGTTGTAGTAACATTATTGATTTTATTAGTAGTACCAGACAGAGTAGAGACTAGAGAGTCCACAGGAAGAGGGAAAAGGTAACAACAGGATGGATAATTGAGGAAACCCAAATACCTCAAGTCAAGGTCAAGGCAGTAGGCAGTGGCCACAACTTTATGCAATAATAAAGCCCACAAACCTCACCTGTATTATAGTGTATGTATGGCTGGCTGTATGGGACCGAGCTGCCTTAACGTTATACTAAATGCCTTGGCTTCGCCGCTCAGGTAACCAACCTCCTGAATGAATATGATGAATCTATTAGCAATTTATTCCATTTACTAGTATTCTGCTGCATTCCCAATGGACCATTGCCATTCACATTTACTACTACCTTTTTCCTCTTATCTCTTCATCAAGTAAGTACCATCATCAATGCAACTGTTGATGCACCTAACATCATGTACCACTACTACTGCACTAACACAGTATGGAGGAGTCAGCAGTGATATCATAACGTTGCTAAATACTAGTATTCCAAGTCCAAGTCCAACCAACTCTCCATCATCCTCCATTCTCTAAATCAAACATCATTCACATTTCAGACACAACACTACTTCCAAAGTCAGTGGACTGGTGGGACTCTATAGGAGTTTATTCTTTTCATAGCCTAGGCTATGCTAGTGACCTACTCTACTCTTTTCTTGTTACTATGAGTCACTCCATAGGCCCCTGGATGATGCTCTCTTCAACTACAACAAGATACTACCCTTCTCCCTCATTCTACACTACTACTATAGTGATTATCATCATTCTCTTATTAAACAATACTATGGTTATTACAAGGAAAGCAGCCACATGATTTGTGCCCTGAGAAGAGGGACCTGTTCCGACTCATCTTCATCGCCTTCCCACCCGGCTGCCCAACTTTTCGAATTTGTTCCGAGTGCTGAAACTGGGCTTCTGCCCTCAATTCCTCGGCTTTCCGGTGCACATCCACCATCCTCTTCATCAGCTTTTCCTCCAGATTTGATCTCATTTTCTGTATCTTCACCTGAATTTCATTGCCAACACGTATTACATCATTGTATTCCCATTCCAAGATTAGGATTTGGGGAAGATCATAAGATATTGCCAGTCAAATTTGATAAAACTGGATCCCTAGACTAGATATTCTTTTGCTGTTTACAAGGCCTCCTCAGCTCGAATTTTGGAGGCAAAGAATAAGACAAGAAAACTAAGAAGCCATTTAAAGCAAAGTGAACAGAAATGCGGTCATGCTGCACATGACATGAGCTTGGAATTTCCAATGTTCATTATTTTAAACAAAAGTAATAAAATATTAAACTTCTGACAGATCATGTTCCCTCTTAATTATTTATTCTAATAAGGTAAGGTGAGGACCACATTAGTTAACGTTAATGCTCAAAAGAGATTAGGAATGACCGTGGGGGAGCAAAGGGCATTCTTGTTTGGCGTGTGGCTCAATGTGGCTGAGGCCAAACATGACTTTAGGAAGTTCGAACATACAATCGTAGATACAGATTACGGTCAACAAAATCCAGCCACATCTACACTTAATAATAGTGACACTTGCAAATTCAAGAGGATGATGAGTTCTTGTATTTCTCACTTTGCTTATACCTATGTCATTCTTTGTTCACATCCAAATACTTTATTGTCACCTTTCATTCCTGTCCTCATGTTTCTACGCAAAACTTGTCTATGACCAAGCATTGCATTTCACAAGAATATTTGTCAAAAGAAAGTGCATCAAATTTGTTAAAAGTGGTGTCTTTAGTTCAGCTAATGGAAGTATGAGCAATATGGTGAAAGGGGGTCAGAATTAGTACCTCAAGTTTTCTTGACTCAGCTTCCGCTTTTGCACTTTGGAGGTTAACCCAAGCTTGAATCTTTGCTTCCTCTCTTTGGTACCTGAAGTTTGATGATTAGTCCCCTAATTATAATGCAATACTTTCGATGTCATAACCAACATCAAATTTAATAATTGGTGAAATTTCTCATTCTCTCATTAATTCACCTGAGGCAGCTCTTGGTTTTCTCCTCTTCCTCCCACGAGCACGATTTCGTCTCAGAAGCGCTTTTACGACACTCATTAGTAATCTCAAAGTGTCTTAAACTCTTGGATATTTCCTCCTCTTCCTCCTCTCTGGAACTCCAAAGGGAGGTGACTGAATCAAATTGGTTCCCAAGTTGCAGCTTGGCTAAATGGCATTCTTGCAGTTGTGTTATGTCAATGGTGTTCGAACTATCGAAGCTAGTCAAGGCCAATGGACCCGACCGATTATTCGGTGTGTTGTGACGGGCCGGGGACGTGCTTTTGAAAGGAGTAGGACATCTGGAAGTGGTGGAGCTGCCAAGAGGAGTCATTTCTGTGCCGATGTCCCTATGCAAAACCTCTGTGGTTGCATCATTCATGGATTTTTTCACAGTGTTTCCGAAGAAAAATCCCTCTTGCATTGGCTCCGATTCCGAGCATCCAAACTTGGTGCTCGTTACTGGATCCACCTCATTTGGGAATTTATCTGCATTTGCTAAAACAAATAAGTCAAGTGTACAAAAGAACTAAAAATCTCAAGATGGGAAGTAAATTTCTCAACTAAAAAGTTCACACCAATAATAGGGAACACAATCCAGCAAATGGACCATACTGCCACAGTTCAATGCCATCATAATTAAGGGAAAAGATCCAAACCTTTTAGAATTACATCTGCTGTAGCTGAAAGTGAAACCCCATTGATAGCCCTAGTTGAGGCATGATGATGGTGTTGGTGGTGCTCGAGTAGTAAAGGCCCCTGAAAAGTTGAAAACACTTTGGAAACTTTTTCTTCAGTAACCCTTGATTTTTCTGCAAAGATATCTCCCAACTGTGGTTTGTAACCACTGCATTGCCTGGAGAGGATTCTTGGAGGTTCCAGAGAATGATTGTTAGCTGGAGAGTCATGGCAAGAAGCACCACTAACAAGCCATTTCTCTGCATCATCCCACTTTGAAGGAAAACTCTTTCTTGAAAAACTCCCACTACTGAAGCTGAAAATTGGCCTCCCAGGAGTGGGTGGAGCTTCTGGGTTTCTCCTGGTGACCACTGAGTTCACTTCATTGTCCCCGCACCTATGGCTCTGGGATGAAACATCAAAAAATCCCCTGTTTTCTGCGGCCGTGGCGCCATTGTGTGGCACTGGAAAAGACTTGACAAAATCCGAGGTCTCCTTGAGGCTCACCTTGCAGATGGGGTCGGAAAAGGAATCCAAAAAAGGGTTCTTTATGGACAATCCATTGTTGCCCTCCAAAGTTGCTTCCTTTATGACAATCATAAAAAACCCACATTGAGAAACATGTGCCATTATACCACAGACATTACAAAACCAAGAAACGATAAAGAACGTTAAACAAAATGACAAGAAAAAAGGAAGAAAATAACAAAATACCAGTTGAGAGGAGAACAAGGATGGGGCTTCCAAGTACTTGCTGCTAGATAGATCCATGGAAGAACAAGAAGAAGCAGAAGAAGAAGAGACGAGGAAGAAGAACAATTGAAACACAGGTTTAGTAGAATTCACTTGTGGGAATTCCCATTGTACATGATATAGAGTAGTTGAATTGCTTTTTCCCAATCAGAATAATCCTTGATGCAACATTAGCAGCTTCAGAAAAGTGAGTGGGAAGTTTAGTTAAAATAGGAGCACTGTATCTCTGGGGCAGGGAAAAGGGCAGTGTCTACTGCCAGCTCTAGTCCAAGTCTCTAAGATACTACTCACTCCTGCACTGCACAACCACAACAATGACTAACATGCAATCCAGGACAAAAACAGGTCACACCAGAGGCACTCCCCCCAAAATAATACAGCCCTACACACTACACTGTATATAGCCTTACCATGCCTGCCTTCACCCGGTTGGAAAGAGTTGTTCAAAAGGATATTATACTTTTATCAAGATTCAAGAGTAGGGTATTAGGATTAGGCCATTTTACATGTGCTTATATTTGTATTATACACTTAAACGATAGGAGTAGTAAATAAGTTGATTGTTACATGGTCCGCGTAATAAACTAATGAATTCATAATTTTTTAAGCCCCCTATCTAGGTTAGGCCCCCCACTAGTTATTGGATTGGATCCCAAGGCCCACTTAGGCCCAACATACACTCTTTTCTAAAGGAATGTGTCTGTGTGGTGTTGTTGGCTAGGACTGTAGAAGTGTAGATGCTTTCCATTAGGATTTAGGGATAGGTTAGTGGATGAAGGGTTTCCTTTCATGAATCATAAGTTCATGACTGTGGCCCATATCCTAATAAGTACTCTCTCCCTCCCGCGAAAGTTGACGCGTTTCTTTTGGATACGGTAATTTATGTAGTGGGGTTTAATAGTTAAAGTGTTGTGGGTATTTGTGTTTAAAATTTTAATAAATTTTCACTTTACTTATTGTTTAACTTCGACTTAATATTATGGTAATTATTTAATTAGAAAAAAATATTGAAGTGTGGTCTTGTTAGAATCGTCTAGGTGTCTAGTTTTAGAATATATATTTTATATAATTTTTATTTGTACCTATTTTGAGATTTGGAGAATTAAAGAAATGTAAGGGATTTGTATAGAAAAATAAAAGTGTATTGGGAGTTGTGCAGAATAGTTAAAGTAATTACTTTTAATGGATTTTTAAAAACCATTAATATTCTAATTATATTAATATTAATTTAATTTATCTAAAAAAGGAAACGTGTCAAATTTCATGGGACAGCTCAAAAAGGAATACGCGTCAACTTTCGCGGGACGGAGGGAGTACTATAAAATGTAAAGAAAACACCTGCACTGCTGTTGCGTTTAAATTAAACCTTTCTTGAAAGTTATGAGAGAGGGAATTTCAAGAATATTTAACAAAACACAAAAATTTAGTAATCTAAAAAATTTAATACTACAAGGGAGCTGTGATTTGTGATTAATACAATGGCGTCATAAGCGTTTTGCACTTCTTTTACAAGTAGTGTATGAAATGTGAATAGTATCAGGTGCATTGTCAGCCATAAACCAAATTATCATTATCAAATAGTAAACCTCAAGTAGTGATTAATGAGCTCATCAGTTTTGGTCCATGAATGAAAATTAATAAAGAACTTACAAGTTTCACTTACTTCTCTTATTTTTCTTTAACCACCAGCATGTAAATTGAAAAATGGGTGATTAGACATTGGAGCCCACCTCACTTAGTTTCTCCTAGAGAATGTACTGTATGGACTCAGACACCAGACCCTATTTCTGGGTTTGTAGCAATAAAAAAAAAATTAGAGTAGTTAATGCTTGTACAACTATCTAACCCTACCCAAAGTGTGAATCTCAATTATTATTACACTATATATCATAGATTAAAGATTAAATATTAGTATTTCAACTGTCTATTGTCTACCCAATAATGCTGCGTCATCCTCCAACAAAGTCCCACATATTAATTTACCTAAATTATACCCCCCAAAGGCCAAACCTACTAATCCTTAATCATTATTATCACCGCTCTAATTGTCTTCTCTTTGTAATTCCTTCCCTACATTGGATACATACATACATGGCTTTAAGGATGTCTCTTTATTCAGCCCCTACCGTGACTGCTGCAAGACATGCTTCAATCAAGAGACAGAGAACGAGCAGACTGGTGATGTGTGCCAACAACAACCAACCCTCAGTCAACCCTCGGATCAAATCATCATTTCATATCAGGAACAAGGTATGTATGTATGTATGTATTGAGTGCAGTATGATACTGCCAACATCTGAACTCTCTATCCAATAGTCATATGGTTATTATGGTTTGGCGTTGACTCTGTTGCAAATATGTATGTATGTAGGTGTATGAAGATGCAGAAGCTGGGATTGTTTGTTATAAGGATGATGAAAGTGGGGAGATCATTTGTGAGGGACTTGATGAGGGCCCTCGTTTTCAACACCAACCATCATCAATAACACCTGTTTCTGATTTGAGGTAACCACCATATACAATTATACATAGCTGTATTCAATTTTCAGCCTGGATTAGGTCATGGTATGATTTGAATAATTGATTCATTGCTTATTATGTGTGAGGGCAGCAGGGATGGTGAGATAAAGGAGTTGCTACACAGATGTTGGGCTCAAACGGTGGATGAGAAGCTGGTGGACAGATCAGAGAAGGGGATGGCTGTGAAGAAAGATTTGTAGATGCTCTACTGAAACAGGGACTCTTATCTGCCATATGCCGAGTAGCTACCGTTGACCTGAGGTTCACACACACACACACACACAAAATTACACAAACAATCGTTGGATATGTGTAATTTCATTACAACTCTCTTGTCTCAGAACCCATTGTCATTTTGTAAATATTGAGGAATTAATAAGTACATCATGATGATCAAAGTAGCATCTTTCTTCTCCCTACCCCTGAATTCTCATCGTTTTCATGCTTGAATCTTGAATCTTGATGCTACTACAAGAAGAAGATACTGGAAAATTGAAGGCCACCCGACCTAAATATAACAACAGATCCAATTGATTTTCTTGCAGGGCATTGGGGGAACTTCTGTTGCTCTGTTCCTTTTATTTTTTTTTTCTTTGAATTTGTAGGATGGGTAGTATGTATTGTGTGATTCTTTTCTGCCCCCTGCGGTTATTTGATTCCAGGTGTGGGAGTGAGTAAGCCCATGGTTTTGGATTTCTTTAGCACTAATGATATACCACCTCATTGTCTGCACTCCATTCCTAAAATCCCAAGGGGCATGATGTCATCTGCCAATAATTGTCATAATGTGATTTTAATAATTAAATTGACTTGAGATCATGATGACTAATTTATAATTAGTCACAAGTTATGAACTTGGCACTGGAGTAATTTTTTTTTAATTTATTATTTTCTGTGAAGGGTGATTTGGTTTTGCTTTGGTCTAGTGAACACGTATGCAACCACCTTTACCTATATTGGAAATTGGAATTGTTTGGAGATTGGGAATTATTCGGTGACTGATGAGCATGGTTTGAAAAGATTATGGGTGATGAAGCGGCCAGTAAGTCTTGTAATTAACGGCCTTAATTGAATTATGTTAAATTTTAGTGTAGCTGATCAATTCATTTGGAATCATCAAAAAATAGGTTAGCACCATGTTGGCCATTTGGAATTTGTATTCTCGTATTAACTAAAGTGACATAACTGTGTCTGTTAGTGAGGAATTTTAGGGTCCACAAGTGAATCAATGGTATCCCATACAATCATCCATGTTTCAAGATACTGCATCATTATCACAAAGTCAATGATCGTCAATGATTCCATGAACAAGTCCATGCTTCTCTTCATCACATCTATAGTTTGCAGCAGAAATAGAAATTTCCAAGTGTAATTAGCAGTAGTATTTAAGTTCATCCAAGATAAAAACAAACCAGTACCGTCACAGATAGCTCTTTTTAGCAGTCGTTTTGGGCTTTGTTTCCAATACATTTCGGGAAAGTACGCATACCTTCAATCAAATTGGAAGCAAAGTTTCCAGAGCCAAAAGATAAGCTGCAAAAACTCCACTTTGCAACATAACCAAAGTAAAATCTGAAGAAATAAATATTGCAACATAACCATAAGACCACAAACCTGGTGCCTTTTTCTTTATTCTCTTTTGTTTTTTTCACCCCTCCAAATAAAGTTCACATAAAGAAGATACAGAAGGATAGGATGTCGTAACCACAAGTTAATTTTCTCAGAATAAAAAAGATTTGTAATATAATGGTTCGCCATTACATTTAGAACAGCTCTTGCCATGTCAATATGATGAATGAAATGGTAGAGAAATTTTTTGGCAGCTAGTGCAGCACTGCAGGTCTGCAGCCACTAGGCTTTGAAGTTAAAAACAAGTGAAATCTCTTTAAGCATCTCTCTTTGCATTGTCATCTTAAGTTGAACCATTTCCTGAGAAAAAACAGAGTTATTATAAGAGAAAAAAGGAGTATGTACACATAGATTTCTGTAAAAGAATGCATCAATATACAATAAGAAGAATTTAATGACATCGAATTCCTGAAACAAGTACTGAATGGGGATTAAAAGCATAATGATATAAGTTGTTGCACCAAAATCTGAAGACTTGAGAGAGTTAGAAACTTGTTGGTTTTCAATAGCCTACCAAAGGATCAACAAGTAAAGTTTCCCTAATTTTAACACCATCCGATGATAAGACATGCTTTTCTTGCATATTATGCCTTTCACCACCAAACTGGTACGGACAAATAAATATCATCAGAAGAAAATTTAAGGATTCACAAGAAACTGAGATCACATTAAACTTATCACAGGAAAAACAGAATAATTAAATTATATTCTTTTTTTTATAAAAATCATGGGGCCACAATGTAAAGAGTTAATTCTTTACGCTCAGGTTATTAAGCAGATCTAGATCCATGAAGTTATCCGGACCAGATTCAGCTTGTATGTTCAAATATTGAACCTGATATAATATTACTAAATTCTTCCTATATTCAGACGATTGATTCACTGCTAGTTGCATTTCCGTTCTGCTGGCATGATGTTAAAATCTATCTGCACCCTCACTTTCTGGGAAACAGTATCATGCATGTTAAAAATATCCTGCTACAATTGACAGTCTACATTCTGTCCACAAACAAGCACCTAACAAGTTGATCTACTTTAGATCTCATTTGATTGAAATGATTATTGGATATCAGGTGAAGTTCTTCAGGTACTGTGGCTTGTACAGCTATGCTATACCTTGTATTCTCCTTCACTTCATTTATTTTTCCTTTATCATGCATGCTTAGTACATGTATTTTTTTTTAATGCTGGTAATCCCATCGGCATACTACTTTTCCATTGCCAATTTACCATGATCATATGTCCTGTCCATATCTAAGGATCCAATGAAGTTTGTGTTGACCACCAACAACTCCCCCCCCCCCCCAAAAAAAAAAAAAAAAAAAACCATTATATACACATCCAGCAAAATCACTTATCATTGTTTGTCACCAATCTTGAATTGACAATTGACATCATCCCGGAATCAATAAGTATTTCAAATATGGCATCACTCACCAACTATAGTACTATACCACAAATCTAAAAGAGGAGAGAGATTCACATGCAGTACAAGTCACACTATACCAGAGTGATGATCTGCAGTTTTATATACGTTGACAGCCAATTCCAGCTGACATTAGCAACAGGAAAACAGCAGTGATTGTCGACAAATGATATCCACAGCACACTACATCCACAAGACTCACTGCTTAAGTGCATGGGATCATAAAGGGCTTCATAGCGCTGCCAGGCAAACAATGTGAAGCCCATTGAACAAGAAAGAAATGAGCAATGACAACAGAATATACTTGCACATTAACCAAAAAGGGATTGGCAGTAATGAGATGGATAAAAGTAAACAAAAACACTACACACTATTTATTCAATCAAAAAGATGAAGTTAAGAAAATCTCTATCTCTAACCTCGAAAATCCAGGTTTTGGCTAGACACACTTGATTATACTTTATCTTCTTGGGGCAAACTGGTTTCCTTCCTATACAGAAAAGGGTAGAGACATGAGACTGAAGATATTTCATAGTTTAAAGCATTTCTAAAGCTTTATTGACAGTTTGCTCATATTGGAGGTTTTGTATGTCTTTCCATGGCCACATACAATAAATATCCAGAACTTACGAAATAGTAAAGAAAAGAGGCCTTCACATACAGGGGGAAAAATGGCTGCTAATAGAAGCTTGACAATTTTTCCAATGCATTCTGCAGCTAGGCAATCCTTGCTGTTTGTTGAACCAATCCATGTAATCTGATATTGATCATCCTTTACTTCCATTAAACATCAACAAATCCCACTGCCCCAACCTGTGAATCTATTATGACCAAAGCTTTTATAACACCACCTAACAACCTGCTTATGCTTGGCCATTCTGTAGTACTTTTACCAATGCCAATGCTATCCTCAAATTCATCATTTCCGGCTTGCCAATTTTGTGTGATTCAAATGCTCTGAACCTTTTAAATAACAAGTTCTCGTGCAGTATGCAGGATGGCATTCTGAACCAAAAGCAAACAGAATGATTTTCCTGAGCATATGGAAATAAAAGAAATTAATACTCCAGGAGCATAAAGCAAGAGAAAAATAATTACAGTGATATTAAGATTTCTAACCTATTCCAGGGGTTAGCAGTAGTTTCTGTCTTTCTGAAGCCATGAAATCCATAATTCAATAAAAATGTCATTTGAATACTCACACTACAAAAATGAGATCAAAACTGTGAAATCAAACAAATATTTCACTCCAACACTTGTCAATGGCTGCTCGAACTTTCTTTGGTTTACAGATCACAGGGAGAACTTTTTCCCAAGTGGAGGTGTTTGGGAAAAGATAACTTTCAAGCATCACTCCCATGATTTTGCATGCTCCAACAATTCTTTGTCGTTTGTACAGCCTTAGTACCAGCTCATCTAGAAACTCCCTACCATCTTGAGGTGGATGCAACTTCTCCTTCAAAGTTCTCAAGAAAATTCGACAGGTAATAAAATCAGGATCACAGCCTTGCATTAGCATGCCATTTAAAAGATCAATGGCATGGCTTATATTGTTCTGTTTGCACAGAGCATTAATAAGTATGTTGTAGGTAACTACATCAGGTTTGGCATTCGGCGCTTTAAATAGCATCTCATTAAATAAGCTCAAACCTTGTTTTGTAAATCCGGCACTACACAGACCTTGGATCATGGAAGTGTAAGCCACAGCATCAAGTGACAAGGCTTTAGACAGTATGTGCTTCCATATTGTGAGGGCATCTTTCAAATTACCCTCTTTACAGAGACCATGAATAACCACACTGTAACAAACCTCATTATCTGTACATTCTTTCTGAGCCATTTCTTTCCATAGAAGAATTGCCTTATTACCACTTCCAACCCGAAAGAAACCCCTCATTAGAGAACTATAAGTAAAAGCATTTGGTGTGCAACCTGACTGAATCATCTGCAGAAAAAACTTTTCAGCCTCATAAGGCTTCCCTTCTCGACACAAACCATCTATAAGAGCACTATAAACAACAGTATTGGGCTTGCACCCCTTTGAAATCATCTTATCCCACAAATTTAGTGCCTCTTCAGATTTATCTTCTCTAAATAACCCACTAATGAGTGTTGAATAAGCATATTCATTAGCTTTGTACCCCCTTTCCTCAATCGATTCCAATATATGCACACCATCAACAGCTCTACCATTTTTAACAAACCCATTTATCATGGTTCCATATGTAACATCATTTGGAATGAGTTTATCTGACAACATGCGGCTCAAAAGACTAACTGCCTTGTCAAGCTTTCCTTTGAGGCACAACCCATGTATAAGTGTGTTGTAGGTCACTTCATTAGGAGAGCATCCTTTGAGAAACATGTTGTCAACTATATTTGATGCCCTTGCCAAGTCACCCTTCTTGCAAAGCCCACTAATCAACACATTAAATGTTGGCACATTCGGGTTACAGCCCTCAGTTTGCATCTCATCTAGTAAAGCCACAGCATCATCAATCCTGTCCTCCGTACACAGTCCATCCATCAACGTGCTATAAGTGTATGCATCCGGTTTACACCGCACATTAGGCATTTCCCTGAACAACTGTACAGCCCGACCAATCAAACCCAACTTGCACAAAGCTTTGATCACTAAATTATATGTCAACCCATTTGCAGAAATATTTCTTCTACTGTAAATGACATAATCATGAAACTCCAAAGCCCTACGGTACAAACCCTGTTGAACAATCACAGCTAGAACTGAGTTGAAGGACCTAACTGTTTGTCTACATTGAAACTCGGGCACCATTCTATCAAACAACTCGATTGCTTTAAGCGGTAGACGCGCTTTCCCGTAAGCTCGGAAAACTACAATGAAAATTTTCTCAATAAAGACTCTTCTTTCGCGTTTCATCCGTTCAAAAACCATCTCCAAGGACCTGAAATCCCCAGAATTTGCATGATGATCAATAAGGGAATAGAATGTGGAGTCACCCTGCCTATAAGAACCCAAAGTCCGCGCAACTTTGAATATTCTATCAGAAATTGGAGGAACAGAAGAAGTAGGAGTGGCGTCGTGGGAAGGGGAAAATAGAGGTTGAGGAGGAATTGCATCGACATGGTGCGCAGCAGAGGAAGGCCTTGAAAAAAAGCGGAAAGAGAGAGACTTACAGGAGAAGCAGCGGAGCTTGAAGTTCGGGTGTGTGCCCTGGAATGTGGTGAAGGGCATTCTTCCATTTACAGACACACACGGAGGCGGAGGCCGAGCCCCTGGCTGCAATAAATCCAATTTTATGAAATAAAATAAATCACTCTTAATGGGCCGGCGGCCCGTTAACAGCACCAAGAAGAAACAGAAGCTGCCAAGTTCTAGAAATGATGCAATTTTGCCATATAAACCACAGGGAAAACAGCTCCAAAACTCGACCACTGGCTGAGCTGTAGCCTCTATTTTAGATACAAATGGTATGGGACATATGAGTATATCTAAATTACTGAATGGCTCTCGCCCCTTCACTGGACTGAACCATTGGATATCTGGATTATTATCAAGGGGTATCAATGCTTATGGTGAACTCACAAAGAATGCCATACAATTATTAGACTATACAACATTATAGCATATTTGTTAAATATGAATGCATTTTTTGTATAATGAGCATGAGCAGGTTAGATAAGTGTTTAAATTCAAGAGTGTTGATTTTTCCTTTTTTTTTTTTCTTTTTTTTTTATTGTTTCAGCAGCCCGTTTGTATTTGTCACAGCAGCACTACAATAGATTAAGGTTTAAGGAGCTGTTGCTGCAGAGATGTTGGGTTCTAACATATTAGAGGAGACAACACTCTTCCTTCTGCAGGAGAAGGATACATATTATGTATGATAGAGAGAGAGTCTTCAATCTGTCAAGTGAGCAACAAAAACAAAAATGCGAAAAATTTATAGAATCTTCAAACCTCATTTATCCAGAAATTTTCGAATCAGGTTTCAGTTCATTTATAACTTTACTTTTGTATCCGATCCAATTCCAAGTACAGAAACAGCATGGAGGGGAGTGGAAAACGAATACATCGTGAAAAAAAAATAAAAAATAAAAAAAAATAAAGAGCGTTTTTGGGGGGAGATCATGCAAGCTTCAGATCGAAAGGATGCACTTTCAGTAACAGATCAGATGAGCATGAACAATCAAGGGGTCACTAACTGGCTTCCTAAAGAATACTACAAGAATAGGACCAACAAAGAATATAAGATATATAAGTAATAAACACTTGAACAGGGAAAACTGGGACCTAGGACTTTGATTTCCCAGGCTTCTGGACAAAATATACAAGCTAATGGAAGGGGAGGGGGAGGGGGTTTCATTCACCGTTTGTCACGCTTTGCACATTCTGTAGGTTCTCTTCCGACAACTCTGTTTGTGACTTGCTGGGGATGATTGTTGGAGGTGACCATTGATCTGGAACCATCAAAAAATAGGTAGTCATGGCCTTCCGGAATCTCTTCTTGTATTGCTTTGGTGATATAACTGTTGGTGACAAATTTTTGGGTCCACCAAGGATGCCCGATGCTTTCACCCATGTTTCCAGGTGCTTGTCCCACGTATACTGTCTCATGAAGTCGATTATCCCAAGGACAAGTTCATGTCTTTCTTCATCAATCCCAACTAGCAGAGAGTAATCCATTACATCAATAGTCTGCAATAAAAAGAACAAATGCAAGTGTGATTAGTAGGGTGGTGTTCATCCATGATATTTAATAAAAACAATAAAAATAATAATAAAAATAAAAAATAAAAGTCCAGTGCGAAACATACAGCAAGAAAAGCAGTATCATTCCAAACAGCTCTTTCCAACAGTCTTTTGGCTTTGTTCCCAACAAAGATTGGAGAAGTAGGCATATCTTCAATCAGGTTCTGGTCCAACAAGACTTTATTACTTCCAGAAGAATCCGCATTGTACCGTGATCTGGAAGATCCTTTGAGATCATAAAGGCGTGTCAGATTTCTTCCAAACAGGAGATTCTCCATCACCAGGACATCCATCTTTATTTCCTTCCCTCCTTTAGCATGCTTGGATGTAACCTTTTTAGTAGAATAGAAGAATCACTTAATCGTGCCATTGCAATATTAAGAAAAGCTTCTATATATATAACCTTTTTAGTATAATAGAAGAATCTTGAATACGTCACAGACTTGCTGCAATATATGAAAAGATGAAAACATGCCCATGACGAACTGTGAATGGGCATATCAAAGTGTATATGCTAGTGGCAAACATCTAACAGAAACCTAGTTCCTTAATAGGGCACATAATACTTCACATCAACTAATTCACATTCCATTGCATGTATGTACCTGATAGATTCCCAGAATCTTTGCCAGGCACGTCGGGCTTCCTGTGCTAATTGACTCAGAAAGATACTTGAAATAATCAGGAGCAAATTTGATGAAAGATTCCAGCTCAGTCTTTGTCACCTGCTTGATAATAAAACGGTCGTCCAAAGTTTTCGCAAAAAAGACATTGCTCTTGCCCCCTTGAGCCCCCCATTTCTTACAACGACTAAGAGATCTGATAAAATCTATCTCAGATGGACAACATATCCTCCTCAAAGCTTCGAAACGCTTAGCATAATAACTAGTAACCGAGTATTTGGCCTTCCCAAGGGGTCCCTCATCTGAAAAAGACACTCTTGCATGTAAAGCTTTATCATAGGAGACTGGATCCAAGAGTGAACCAGAAGAACCAGTTGACGATAACATGGTTTCATCTCCAGGTCCAACACTTCTGGAAGAATCCAACAATTCATCCAAAGAATGAAAAGATAGAGAAGTGACCCCATGAAGTGACTGTGCAGAAAGCGAAGGGTCTGTATTTTCCTTTGCTCTGTCGGATTCATTAGACAGTTGGGCAATATAATAAGGTGAAACAAGTGCATGAGATATAATACTTGTGGGTTCATCATCATACACAGGAACAATTGTGCCATTACCTCCCACAGGCAGAAGCAACCTGGCGCCGCCTAAGACTTCAGACTCCCGTAATGATGAGATGTAAACAGGATCATATTCAGTCATGAATTTCTGAGCATTCCCCGCAAAATTTTTGTTTAATGATTCGTAGAAACATTGAAATGGCATGCCCAACCAGTTTAATTGGCCTTCAGCATTATCAAAACCAGTGACAGAACTTGCGGAAAGCGATTGGGACAACTTAGAGATGTTAGTATCTTCTCTACAATCTTCAGCACCAAATTTCTCAGATGCACCAACGGTAGAAGTGTCAGCCTCAACTGATCCAGAAAAACTTTTGTTCTTAGGGATCCCATGACCTGGCTGACTCTCTCCAGTCCATGCTGCATCAAGCGTATCTGATAAACAAGTAGGTGATTGTCCCTCAGAGAGAGCTCTACGAACAGTAACATCTGATACTAGAGAATCAGCCCCATCAAGATCCTTTCCACCACATCGAAGTGCAAGTGAATTTGGGTGTCCATGATCAGGATCTTGAAATACGTCATTTCTTTTTTGAGCCACATTGAGATGATTGATGGCTTTTTCATCCGCTGGAAGATTGGAATTTTGTTCAGTCATTGCATCTGCAGCAATAGAATCAGAGTTATCCGTGATTTTACTGATCTTAGCAGACGCATTTATATCAAGAAATTCCCCTGTATCAAGAATATCCTCTGTAGCGGGCTCTGGAGTGGCAAACCCTATATCTTCTGGTCGATTCTGAACATCCAAACTTGATGCTTGTATCAGGCGTCGGTCCCAAAGATATGACTGGAAGACTAGTTGTCTTCGAAGTTGATTAAGCTCGAGAATATCAATGACAGGTTGGCCCTTTTCTGCATCCTTGTTCAAAATTTTCTGGATTGATTCCTGAAAATCCACATGTAATACTCATTCCATCGAACGATGGCTTCATAAACATTTTAACTTCCAGAAAGGTTCTATTTTCTACATTTCACAACAGTTTGTCTTCCTATAAGTTCAACAAAATGTCAGAGGTATCATCTTAAATGTAATCATTATTCGATGCTTCACCATTGGAACATTGTAACAGGAGAATAATCTACCGTCTACTAGTTGACGGTGGTTCAAAATTTTATAGAAGGCATTTTTCAAAATCAAGTAAAGAATACATTACGCCTTTGAAAAGCTTCCATTTCAATTCATTCCATCAGATGGTTTATCCAGCAACTGTAACAATTTATAATATGCGTAGTATGGGAAGCAGGGCCGTTCCTCTCCATGTTCACAAGGAGACTTGGGACAGGGTCCTAAAATGTTAGGGGTCCCGTTTTTTAATTATATATTATTGAAAGAAACAAACGAATTTTTAGGTTTAATCGAAAAAATTATATAAAAAATAGTACAAAATAAGTATTGAAATGTAGGGCTCATTCAGGGTCTATCTTTTGTGTGCTTTATCTTCTAAAAGAAACTCTATCAGAATAAAAGTTTTGTTCAACACATAAGCTATTAGAGGCTGGAGAATCGTTTTAAACTTTACAAACAGAAGCTATTGCTAGTAGTTTTTTTAGCAGCTCCAACTAGATTTGTTAAAAGCACCCACAGTGATATTATAATTTTTTTAGAGGCCTTTTGAAACCGAATGTAGGGGTTCACTTAATGCTACGATATTCATAGGGGCCTTATTTTTAGAACAGGTTTTTGGGACGGCCCTGATGGGAGGCAGATGCCTCCCTCTTCTATGCACACTTTCTTAAGTCGTAGCTAGGGTCATAAAAGGGTAATAGCTAAAGACGTCATACGTTTTATTACCGGGAACATAGCAAAATCAATCTAGCATAAACTAGCAGAAAAGAAGTATTTGCGAGGTTATACCACCCTAAATAATTGCGGAACTACCTTCAAATCTCATAAATGATGAGCTGCTAATGAGAAAGATTAGAATTGAACAGAAAGTCGAGACTTTGCTTCAGTGGCATGATATCAACAATGAAAAGCATTTAGACCATCACAGTTTGTGTGGTATAGGATAGATAATATACAGTATTTGAATTTGTTTCCAAACCTCAAATTCCAACTTCTCTTTCTGCAACATTGCTTCTGCATCTGCTATCCTGCGTCTACATTCAGGAATGTTCATTCCACTGCTCAACAGACCTGAGCCAGATTTTCTCTCTACAAGAAGACAAATAGCATTAAGCACTTCGGAGAACAAAAGCTCAGCTCTCCCAATGACCTGTTGCATGGAAGAACAAAGCAAATGCTCAGACATCTCACATGAACTAAAATCAAAATTAAGACATCATATAATTCACGTTTTTCACCTCATTCAGTTCTCTTTCTAACCACTCTTGTCGTTCATAGTTGAAACCAAGTTTGGGTGGAGGAAGATACACAGAATGAACATCAATTGATGCATAACGAAAGCAGGCAACTTTGTTCCCATACCTGCAAACAATCCATCATTTACAACAAATGTAAAATAGATCAATGGCACCCACTCGAATAACAAATTGCTATTTCAATTGTAGCACACTTCCTGAAAAATAACTATCATGTATGTATGTATGTATTTTATATATACACATATCTACCAACATCCTATAGGATCTGCAAATGATTATATCAGTGAGGGTGTAACGAAATGGCACAGTAAGGTCATTTTTATTGCAGGGTGTGATCAATCCTACAAACTCAAGTTCCATGTGTATATCAGGGGCAAATAAAGCAGGTATATGTGACCAAAGAATTTAGAGGAAAACACACACACACACACACACACAAAAGAATTTTTCTAATCCTATTTTATTCTGAAGGGAACAGCTACTTTGTTGGTGGCTAATTTGAAATAGTTTATGAACAAAGTTCGAAACTTACCCATAAAACCGAAGACAGTCTCTATGTAAAGAATGGCCACAACCTGCCACTCTATTCGCAGCAGCATGGTTTGAAAAGCTTAGCTCCAAAAACTTCCCAAAGGACAGTCCCCATGCTGCATCAGACATCACTACCCTTCTTATTGCAGGAGGGAAGCCATCAATTCTTGGACATCTCAAGCAGCGGTGCCACATCCAAATCTTTCCATCCTTCTCACCAGGTAAAAGAATCTTGGACAATTTTTTAACACTTATTGTTAGTGTGCCTTGTCGGTGAGTATAACACTGAACATGAGCTTCAGAAGGCATCTCACATGAGCAGCATGCATAACTCTGTCACAAAAGTTAGACGTTTTAAGCTTGATGCAAGTACAAAATACCTCTTACAACAATCAGAAGTTCAAATTTTCTCTATGATTTTCTGTATAGTGACTGAAAGAGGAGTACCGGATCAAATAACTGATCATGTAGAAAACGACCCAACGGCTTGTCAAAGCTACCATAATATTTTATGCGAAACAAATGGGATCTTTCACAGACAGTGCCCTTCCATATGCATCGTGATGATAAGGAGACCAAGATGCTTTGATGGTCCGAAGGAGAAGGGAGAATTTCTTCCTTCGAAGCAGATTGGTCCTCAAGAACTAGTTTTCCATCAAGTTGCAAAGATGACAAATGAAAAACATTTTTGTTAGCATCAATATCACAGGAATCATTTTGCATGATTTTGATTTCTGGATATCCTTCAGTAACCCCTCTGTCAGCCTCTAAAAGTTCAGGCCCGGCCAAGTAACCAACACCTCGATCTTTAGATGCATGTTTTGGGAAGGGAACCTTCAAAGAAGAGTGATGGAAACCCTCTGCAGCATAAGAGAGAGCCGTCTCAACATACACTGCATTCATAGGAGCTGGAGGCTTGTATGTCTGCAAACATTCTGCCTCGCAACTAGAAGCAACTGCTTCTTTGAGCAAATGTGAAGTGGGGACACTATTAGACCTATGTGGTTCACCAACAGATTGTAGCTCAGGAAAATTTTCACTGGAAGAAACCATCAAACCAGGTATACTTGAAATGGACCTTCCAATGGCTGATGTCTTATCTGGAAGTGCCACAGTAATGGGGGATTTTAATGGAAGTTCTGGCAATGAGGCGCCTTCATCAGCCAAAAAAGATGTTTCCAGAGCCAGATGATAAGCTGCAAAAACTCCGTATTGTACAACATGCTTTACTTTCTTCAGTTCATCCCCATTGGCACCTCGAAGTAAAATCTGAAGGAATCAAAATTACAATAGAAACTTAGGACCACAAGCCCGAAGCAATTTTTTTCTAACGATCTAACTGTACATAAACAAGATACAGAACGAAGATGCTAGTACACGTCCAAAAAATTCTTCATAGAATATACAAGATTAATTGTAATATTAAAGGATATCCATCAAGTTTACAACAGCTCTTGTAATCCCAATAGCTTATTGAAATGACAGAAATCTTTGGGCAGACTTACCGTGCAGCCTAGTGGCTTTGGACAACCTTCAAAATACATCAGTGTCTTCACCAGCTTCTTTCCAGCATGACCAGCAGTGCCATGCTCTTCCAGACACCTCTCTACATGGATCATATCACAATATCCTAATTTATGTGCTGACAAATTGTCAATTGAAGGAACTATCTGGGCACCAGTACATCGGGATATGCGCTCCAACAGTGGTCTTTTAATATTCAGAACAAGTGATATATCTTTAGCAAGAAGGTACTCCTGCGCATGTCGTGTAACAGATTTTTCCACCAAAAGAATATCAGGCTTTTGTGCATCTATTTTTGCGACTGCCATCTTTAGATGATCCATTTCCTAAGAACAAGCACAGCCTTCAGAAAAAATAAAGGAAAATATACACATAGATTTGTGAAAAAAGGTAAAATAAGAAGTTGAGAATCCCTGAAACAAGTACTGAATGAGGATTAAAAAATATATGGACCTGTTGCAATAAAGTATCAAGACTTGAGAGAGCATTAGAAACTCGTTGGTATTCAAGAGCCCCTCCAAGGATCAGCAAACGGGGTTTCTCTATTTTTGACGCCATCCGCCGATGAGCCACGTTTTTCTTGCAAACTACTCCTTTAACCACCAAACTGATATGGGAATAATTCTCATTATCAGTACAACAAAAATGGATGGATACACAAGAAAGTGAGATCTTGAGACAATTGTTTTAGGCACAAGTTGTTACGAAGATATATCTGTGAAGTTAACTTCTGTCTTTCATCTACTGAATTTAATATTATATTACCAATTTCATCCTATTCACTGTGTTAGTTCAGTTTCATCCCACGCCAACATAACGTCAGAATCTGAAAAGTATCCATAAAACAAGTCATCTCAAAGCAACTATGAGGAGTAAACCATGTTTTTCAGAAGTACTCATTTGAAAACTAAAAAAATAAATGATAAATATGCACAATCACCTAATCTACCTATGACTCTGTCTTCCAGATTCGACTTTCATAGCTTAATGGGGGATGAGATTAGCTAGAGAAAATTGGTAACTTTAAACCAAAAAGAAAAAAACAAATAAAGAAACAAGAGACTCCCAGAGTACATTTTAACCCATATCTACAAATTTCCATCATATTCAATCATTCATCATTTTTCATTATCCCACCAATTCCAGTTGTTCTATGGTCAGAGATGGAATATCTGCAATGACAAAAATAAGTTTCACAAGATTCTAAAGATCATATATTCTCTGAAAGTTATTAAAGCAATTAATTACCTCTCACTTCGAAGCCCTGAGGCTAAACACTTTACCTTCACATACCCCCCAGGGTCCATTTGCCCCCCCTTGCTTGTATCAGGCTTTAACATTGAAGCAGCCTCCCATGACAAAGCTGTAATTATTTCTAGCCAACTCTCTTTGTCATTTTCATCTTCACTGAGAAGATTCTCCACCTGCAAAAGCTGAGAAACCAATGCCCGAAAATGACCATCAACTACGGTTTTCATGGCTCTCTTGTGCTCATCATTGGACCTGTCCCTATTTCTGGACTCCCCACTCCCAAAACTGCTTGAACTGCGAAAATATCCCCAATCTCCAGCAGCATACGTATCATCATCGCCCTCAAATGGAAGGGCCTCCATTTCATCTTCCCCATCTTCTGGTTCAGGGGGCAACCAAAGAACTCCATCATTTTCGAAGTCCACAGGTTGGGCATCAACATCTTCAGCCGCATACAAAGAAGAGGGTGCCTCACATTCATCAACAATCTCACTTTCTATGCCTTTTCTGACAATGTGCTGGACTTCGTCCAAGATTAGGGAATTTAGGCGGTTCTGAAATGGAGAGCTTCTCAGACTCTTTGAATCAAGGGCATCTCCATCAGGATGAACCTTGCGTGATTTATAGTCACTGTCGATATCATCAAATGGAGCATGCTCATAATAGTCAGTGACCTGGGAAAACTGACTTGTTCTGGATTTTAAGGCAGGCGATGGAAGTTCTTCATCATCATCGTCGCTCCTGTTCATCAATGTCTATGTACTACTTAGTGTGTCTATAAGCTTGGTACAATAAGCTAAATATTCAAGAGTAGTTTTTATACTGTAAAAGAGCACAACTATTTTGTACATTGGAGTCCTCGGGATGGAGATGGAAATAGATTCTCAACCAGGTGAGAAATGCACAATTTTCAGCACAAAGATGAGCACCATTAGAATAGTCTTGCGTAAATCTTTACATTTGACTGTACAAATGCAAAACGAGAGCAACAGTGTATCACTATATAAGTGGTCTAAGGGATAACATGAGTAAATGAGTTCAGCCTAATAACTCTTTGGACCAGGTAGAAGTAGAACCAATCATCAAGGCATAAAAAACAAACTTCATACGAGAATACAAATACCAAGCTGAATGGATATATGTAGGTAAATATTAAATAAATTTTTTACACGAAAAAATATTTCTTAGTTTGTTGTCAGTTCAGTGTGCATATTGAAAAAGATAAATCAAAGAGCCGTACAAAAAGAGCCTTCAATAGGTATAAATTTCAGAGCATTTCATAAGTTCAAACTGAGCAACCCTTGTAGCTCACGAAACCTAATAAGCGACTAACAAACTAGCTAGGGGTTAAGACTTTCTAGCCAACCTATAATAAACCTCGTAAGTAATTGCTCAAATAATCTGTTGCACCAGATTCAACCAAATTCAAAAGAGAGATTCTGAAATAACCTGCTTTGACAAAATTCGAAGTCGTTTTGAGACTGGTTCTGTTCTCCTCGGTCCACTGCATGATCATTCGCGTTGGCTGCCACAGTAATTTGTCTTTCTCCTGTTGTTTCCATTAGTGCAGATTGGCGTGGACTGAATCCAGCAGATTGTGGCAGGGATGCAAATGTCATGCTACTGCTACCACAGGTTCCACTAGACTTGCTGCTAACAAAACTAGCTGCTGACGGTGAAGCAGTGCTGATCTCCAAACCAGCAGCCGGGAGACCATTGTCGACAGTGCTTGTCTGACCTTGTTCCCGTTGCTTGAAACAGTAGTTACACACCCTAATCCTATCCCATTCTTCTACAATGGTCTTCGTTTCATTAGGTTCAGCAGGGAGCCAATTTGAAGTACACTTGGCACAGAATATCCGGCCACAGAGTCGACAATGGTGCCTGCGATTAAACAAGGTGAAGTGTGCGTCACATTCATAGCATACTCTACAGCTCTCGTCGGGCATCCAGAAATCCCTGGACAAATTTGGGGGCTCCGGCCGCCATGGAGCCCTTGCCCAAGACTTAAGCAAGCCTAGCAGATCAGGAAACGACCTACTCGTTTCATCCATTGAATTAACAACACGAGTTTTCCTTTCATTGTTATATTCTCATTTCTTTCCAGCCCTATCAACCATTTGTAATCCCCCAAACACGGAGTATCATAACAGGACAATGCCAATTTACGGGTTACAAAAGTGCAATCAACCCATAACCATCGTACTGAACCTCAATCTGCGATATTGCAAATCAGTTCTCCAAGACAACCCACAGTAGTAATTAATGCACAACTAACCCACGAGAAAGGCTCCTTGCAATAGCAGCAAAACTTGATTCTCCGCCCAATTCAATTAAAAAATCCCCAGACGCCCCACTGCTATTAAATCAATACAAACCCCGACACCCTAATCCCTTAACTGAGAAAAACAAAAATCGAGCTCAATTACCAATAATGACAGCAACTTATAGTGACTTAAATCATCATTCAAAGGTAAATGGGTAAGACAAAAACAAAAAGGGAAAAAAAAACTCGTCTCTTCAATCTTCCCCATAAAAAGGGACCAAGAAAAAAAAAATGCAAGCTTTATACATACAACAACTAGCAGCTGAAGCTTTAATAGTAAAAATTAAAAAATGGAAAGTCGCGATTACTGGGGAACTGGATGAAAATCCAGCTCAAATCTGACTGTCAAACAGAACAGTCCACCATTAACGCGGAATTTGAGGGGAATACTCCTTAGTCCCTACTATTCCATAACCTAACTGCTCCGCCCTTTAATTTCATGATCATCTCTACAAAAATAATGGACATTGAACATAAGACAACCCACATACAGATAATTAAATATATATATATATATATATACAAAACATTTACTGATTATGACTTATTAGAAGATACTAGTATAATAATATTGGATCATCGTCATTAGATCAGAGATCCGACGGTGATTAATTTATGAATTTTGAGAAGGGAGTCAGCTCAAAATTTAGGAAGGTGGAGTCTGAAAAAATGAAAAAAATATGGGGGTGTGCTGTGCTGTGTCTGACTGTGGACTGATGGATTTGTGTGTGTTATTTATTTTTTTAGGTTTTGAATAAGAAATTATGCATCTAGCGACCAATGGGATTATCACGCGTGGCGTTGTAAGTAACCGCTGTTTGAATGGATTTATTTGTTCGTTTGTTTTCCGGAAAAATCTAGGAATAGGAATGGACCGGCTATAGCAATAAACTTTATTTTCCAGTCAACTCTATTCTATTTTTCAGTCTAATTTATAATTTTTTACTTTTCATTTCCAACAATCAACTCTAAATTTCCTTCTATTTAAAAATATTCCACTTTGATTCTTTTTACTATTTATTTAATTTTTAACTATCAAATTAATATATTCTTTATATTTAAATATATATTATATTAAAATTTTATAATTATTTTTCTAAAGACATTTTTATTTTTTGTTTAATTTTATATTATTTTTAAGTTATTTAATAAATTTTTATTTTTTTATAATCTAATCAATATTCAACAAATTATTATACAAATTCAAAAAAAAATGCAAACCATAAATTTATTTAATATAAAATTGACAATACAATACTCTAAGAATTTGAAAATTCTTCCCATAAATGATCAATTAAAGCATTACGAATGGCAAAATGAGCATCTTTATCTTTGATTTTTCTAAATCGGGTAAGAAATGCTTGGAACTGATCAGTTTCTTCATCTACCACTTCAACATCGGGGATCGGAACTTATCTTGCATCATCAATAGACACTTCAAGATCCCTATCATCTTCAATTATCATGTTATGCATAATAATACATGCTTTATGCATAATAATACATGCTGCCATTATATCATGCAAAACATCTTTGTTCCAAAAACGGGCTGGATTGGCTACAATTGCAAATCGACTTTGAAGAACTCCAAATGCTCGCTCGACATCTTTTCTACATGCCTCCTGTTTCATTGCAAATAATTTCTTTTTGTGTTCGGGGATCCTGAATTGTTTGCACAAGTGTTGCTCATTTTGGATATATCTCATCCGCAAGGTAGTAACCCATATCATATTCTTTTCCTTGGATGAAATAATGTGCCGATGGAGCAATTCCTCTAGCAAGATCAGTAAAAAGATGAGATCTTTCTAACACATTAATATCATTATTAGATCCTGGCATACCAAAGTATGCATGCCATATCTAGAGATCATAATCAGCAATAATTTCAAGAATTTTTATTGGTTTTCCACTACGACCTGCATATTGCCCTGACCAACCAGTTGGACAATTTTTCCACCTCCAATGCATGCAATCTAGACTACTTAACATTCATGGGAATCCACACATTTTGCCAATATACAGTAGTCTCTCAATATCATTTGAATTAGAGGATCTTAAATATTGAGTTGAAAATATTTCAACAATTGCACGACAAAAACTCTCAACACATTCAATGGTAGTGGACTCACCAATATTAATGTATTCATCAACTGCATCTGCGGGCAATGCAATATGCCAATACACGAAAGGCAGTTGTAGCTTTCTGAAGTGTGGACAAACCCATCCTCCCGGCTGCATTGCACCACTACTCAAAGTATTCATCATGGTTTTTCACATAATTGGTGATACGAAGAAATAAACTTCGAGACATTAGGGATCGTCTACGAAACATTTCTTCATTGTATGTTGGATTTTCAGAAAAGTAGTCATTGAAAAGTCGTTCGGCAGCCGCATCTCGATCACGATGGATTACTCTACGATCCGGAACCGAGCCTCCATGCACATTTGCAGTAGCTTGGTTGCTTAACCACCCTGCAACAACAAGATTAGTGTTACATTGTTGTTGAATGAGTAATTGTTGGTGATGACGTATTGAATCATCAATATCATCATCGAATAATATTGAAGTGAGGTGATGAGGAATGCCATTGGGATTTATCTTTCTTAAGAAATATTTTAGGTAAATGGTTTGCTACATGTAAATGAAACTAACTTCTATTTTATAATGATAAAAAAATGCATTGGATTCCAAAATGATAATTGTGTTTGAGTGGGAAACATGCATGTGAGCACAATGAAAGTGGACATCTCTCCATATTTTGTTGGCTTGTGCGTGAGTGGGAATATTGTCATAGAGAGCATAATATAAGTGAGAATCCGGATATGAGTAGTATTTGCCTTGGAATGTGAGCATGACATAACAATTGAGTGAGAATCATGCCATGTGAGGTTGAGTGGGCATCTTATCATAATTTATTGGTTTGTGTGTGAGTGGGAATCATACATGTGAGGTTGAGTGGGCATCTTATCATAATTTGTTGGTTTGTGTGTGAGTGGGAATCATACATGTGAGCATAATGAATAAGAAAATCCGGATATAAGTAGTCTTGGTCTTGGAATGTGAGCATGACATAACAATTGAGTGTGAATCATGCCATGTGAGGTTGAGTGGGCATCTTATCATAATTTGTTGGTTTGTGTGTGAGTAGGAATCATGCATGCATGGCATAACAATTGAGTATGAATCATGCCACATTGGTTGAGTGGGAATATTGTTTGAGTGATAATATTGTCATAGTTTTTGGTATGTATAGAAATATCTTGTTATAAATTGCAAGGTTCACACATTTGCACTCACCACTCCATAACTTCCTAAAATCTTTCTTGGTTGCTAGTTTATCTCAAATTCTTTATTTGAAATGGCCAACTCTATAAATACAAACTACTCTATTGATGAAGATAGACATATTTGTCGTGTGTATATAGATATATCCCAATATCCGGAAGTTGGAATTGCTAAAAAAAAGAGCAATTCTGGGGTCGTATTGCTCAAGTTTACAATGCTGATAAACCAAACTCTTATATGCCGGATAGAAGTCCTCAATCAATGCAGATCCGTATGCATCTCATCTTGAGTGCAACATCTAAGTTCAAGGCATGCATTCAATGCACTTTTTTCAATTGTTAATATCTCAAAATATGTATAATAAAAAATTATGTAAAATATACGTATATTTTTAAACTATGTGATCATACGATTCTAACAAGACCCAACTCGATTATTTTTTTCCAAATATATAGTTACAATAAAATTAAATCAAAGCTGAACAATGAACATGTCAAGAAGTCAAAACATAACACATTACATGGGACGGATGGAGTACTATTTTTATTCCAAGAAACGGGTCTTTCCCTATCGGAGTCTTATCGGGGATTCTCATCGAGTATCATAATTTCCCCAATCCCCATCAGGAATTTACTTATAAGCCAATTTTTTATTTTTTCAAAAATTCGAAGGATCATAGATATATTATTCAAATCAACTTTCAATTTCTTAAATTATAATATTAAAATACATGCATAAATTGTTTAACAATAAAATATAATCTACATCTAAAGTTCACATTTATTTATAATATATATGATCAACCCCAAACCGATGGGCTTTAGTAATTACTATTTTTTATTTTGTAAAGCCAAAAGCCAAAGAAATTGGTGGTTTGAGTATGTGTTACACAAATTACAGATGGGTGGAGTGATACGGGATCGGGATGCCGGGTGAGAATCCAACTCTCAATCGTAAGATTCAGAGCTAATGCCGTAACAACTAGGCCAAGTTTTCATCCATTTTATAATTATTTTGGATTGGTTGACTAAAATGTATAAAATATAATATATATATATATAATATTAACAATAATATGTAAAATATATAATAAATAATATATTAAATATATCATGATTGGCTGGAGCGGAAACTACTTCTCCATCTCCGAAAAAATTCTTCAATCCCCGATAATCTTCTCCAAAAAAATTCAATTTTCAAACTTTACCATTAGATATGAGTTTTTTTACAATCACTAGAAACATCTTCAAAATGAACTTCAGATAAAATTCGTCAGTCATTTCCGTTTGGTCAAATTAATCATTTGTATTTCTGGGAGATTAAATTTTGGCCTTAAAATTTTTTTAAAAATAATTCAACACAACACCTGAAAGGTTACATTAGTGCATTATAATCGCAGTTAAGTATTTAAATTTTTCTTTGTTCAAATATTTAACTGGGAGTAGAATAGAAATTTTTTGGGATTCTATTGTATTAATTTCCTACTAGTCCAAATGACTAAATTTACTTAACTTTTAGAAATTTGAGATGTAACTGTAGAAAGTTGGAGCTGTAGGGAGCTATGAGAGTTGTAGCTGTTAGTTTTATTTAAATGTTTGGTACAATAGCTGTAGCTGTCATAAAATTTATAAAATGACATAAATGGACATATATTTATGTAGATTATTGGGTAGTTGATTGGTTATTTGGTTAAAATTGTAATTGGACATAAATAAGCTTGCTAGCTTATTTTGAATGCTAGAAGCCTAAGGGTCTCTTTTGCATGCAGCTTTTATTTCAAAACAAAAGTCTCGTTCTGCACACTAGCTTTTGGGAGCTTTTGAAAGCTTTTTGAAGCTACATGTGGTAGCGTTAAAAAATAAACTAGTAGCTTATTCTCGAGCAATTACAATTAACCCAATAACCAACCCACTACCCAATAATCTACATAAATATTTAACCTTTTATGTCATTTCATACATGTTTTTTACAGCTGCAGCTAGTTGTACAGAACAATTAAATAGAACTGATAACTACATCTCCATACAGCTCCAGCTCCCTACAGCTTCAGCTCGCAGCTACAGCTCTGCGTGTAGAACATACCCTAAAAGAGGTAGCTTATAAAAGAAGTTACTAAAAGCTAGTGTACAGGACATGACTACATTTTTGATATAAAATCAAAAGCTCTCAAAAACTGTATACAGAACAGACTCTACAACAAAAGATTACAAATTCTTTTTGCTACACAGCCTATTCAGGCATCAAATCATAAAAATTTGAAAAATAAATAACTAGTATTGGATTTTTTTTTTCCATTTGTTTTCCCCCTTTAGTATTTGTTTTCTTTTCAGCCAATCATATAAATTATGATGGGTATAATCTAGAAATTAAAAACTTCTCTTATTTTGTTTTTTGGCCCTCAAATACTTTTTTTTAGGAGTCATTTAAGGCCTGGAAAGACCATCAAATACTTTTGGCCACACGCGAAGTGTCAATATTTTTAAAGAAAAGAAATTCCTCATCTTTTACTGTCTTTCCGGCCACTCAAATTTTTTTCTTACTTTTTCTTCTTTCCAAGTGACATACTACCATTGATATTTTTTTTTAGGAGTCATTGAAAGCTTGAAAAGTGGTTGTGGAAGTTTATGTCACACAATTATAAATAAAGGGAAAAAAGGGAAAGAATAGGGGGCAGATGGGGAATCGAACCTCCAACATTTCGTTGGAAGTCAAGGAACTTAACTAATTGGGCTAAATCCTCATCCTCACTACCATTGATAATTTTTTTTTTTTTTTTTTTGAAAAAGCTTAGACAAGCCAGCTAAAACACTACCATTGATAATTTGATATGCGGGACCTGCCAAAATACCAAAACAATATGCACTTTCATTAGCTGGACAGCACCTGCTTTACCCTGCCCCGTCGGATCAGTTTTTCCAGTGATTTTTACGGGAAAAATGGACAAATAGGTCATTTTTCTTTTTTAAAAATTTAAATCAGTCATTTTTCTATTTTATTACCAAAATAGTCCGCTATAAATGCTAATTATGTCCAAATCAGTCCCTTGTTCACTAATTATGCTCTAATTGCCGACGTGACAAGGGTTTAAATTTAAACATGATACGTGGTCATAATATTAGTAATTTTTCTTTTATCTTTTGGCAATTTTGTTCTATTTAGTCATCTACCCAAATCAGTCATTTTTATATTAATTGGTCTCCAACCTTTCAAATTAGTATTTTATTTCAAGCCCAAAACCTTAAAGTTTTTATTACTACTAATTCATTTATCAAATAAATGCCAATATACTTCCGTAAATAAAATTAACCATCAAACCTCATACATTGGGTTTGACTGTTTGTTATCGAGTCTTCCAAGTTCTGAAATTTTACGGACTCTCTTTAACCGCCCGACCGTAACCTATGGTTCATTGGTTCTGGTTTCCTTCGGCAACAATTAGCACAATCATACACTGTTTCCTACCTTAGAACATAGCAAGGTTTGAGTAAATGATTTAATTTTAATTTTTGTGTAAATGATCTAAATTTACTTTTTGGAAGGTTATGGATACAAGAAGCATGGACAATAAAATCAGGTTATTTTTTAATAATTTTAATAATATTTTAATATTTTTTCAATAAAATCAAGACTTATTGTATCCACAACCTTCCAAAAATTCAAGTTAAATCATTTAAAATGACTGATTTGGGTAGATGACTAAATATAAAATAAAAGTTTAGGACTGAATTGACAAAACATAAAAGAAAAGGGACTATATTATGCCCACGTGTCAGGTTTAAATTTAAACCCTTACCACATCGTCAATTAGAGCATAATTGGTGAACAAAGGGACTGATTTGGACATAATTAGCATTTGTAGATGACTATTTTGGTAATAAAAAAGAAAAATGACTGATTTGAATTTTTAGAAAAGAAAAATAACCTATTTGTCAATTTTTCCGTTTTTTACTTTTATTTCTAAATATATGTAATCATATTTTTTATAATAGTAGTACTTTTAAATCTATTCAAATAAATGATGATATGTTCATATACAAGAAAACAAAATTTTAACTTATATACTAGTATATGTTAAATTTTACTATTATTTTTAAGAACTTTGGTTAAAAACTGTGGTTCTCTATTTTGTGTAAAAGTTAAAAAAAAAATAAACAAGTAGATAAAAAAAAAATAAAAAATCAACATGAGCTTATGTACTCTTACCATTTAACAGTACAATCGGTATGTGGTGAAAATTTTAAAAAAGGTAAAATGAATTAGCATTTCGTATGACTATAAATCTAGAAAGGGTGAAAGGGGTTCCTAAAGTCACATTTCTGGTGTGGTATGCGACATTTAGGGGTGTATTGGATTGAGACTCTACAGAATTTTTTTGGACTTTCAAAGTTGGGGTGTATTCAATCTAGATTTTAAAAAGTCTTTAAAAATCTAGATGTATTCAATACAGATTTTAAAAAGTCTTTAAAAATCTAGAGGTATTCAATACAGATTTTAAAAAGTCTTTAAAATTCTAGAGGTATTCAACACTCTATGGATTTTAATTCTTTATAGATTTTAATGGATTCTCTTAAAAATTATAACTACACGAAATCTCTCTAAAATCAGCAAGACTCTTCATAGACTCTATACAAATCGGTCAACTCTACGTGGAGTCTATAGACTTTCTAAATCCACCGACTTTTTAAAGTTCATAAAAATCTATTAAAATCTCAAACGAATACACCCCTTAAATTCTACTACTATATATTTTTGGATGAAAGATATAAGAGTATGCAAAGTTTAATCTAAACATTGTATTGTGTATTTGCAGTTCCATGGACATGGGAGTATTATTTCTATCATTTTCCATCTCGTATTATTTTTGTTGCATATTTGCAATACAAAATAGCCACATAAGCATACTAAATGGGTTCAGATTGTACCCATGAGGAATGTTAGATTTTAAAATTAAATTATGTCAATTACGAAGTATAAATAAATAAATAAAATAGTCAATCATAAACAAACAAGCAATCCACTCCACATGGATGAAGCCCGGAGGATCTCGTACGCCCAATCAATCTTGACCATGCAATAACAACCTCCATCTAAAATAAAAAGAAAAATGAAAAAAAATAAACAATTCCCAACAAGAATCATAAACAACCACCTCTCCACCATCTCAATTAGAGAGTAAAAACACCAACATATTTTTTTTTTTTTTTTTTTTTTTTTAAAATGGTAATGTTCTAACAACAAAAATAAGGGGTTGGGGACTTACCATAGCGGTCAAGTCCCCCGTCTCCCAACTATAGGTTGGGGGTTCGATCCCCACCAGGCCCAATATCCCTCCCCTTTATCCCATTTGTAATTTGTGTGGTTTGGGCTCCCACACACCTTTGCCGACACATGAGTGTCACCGTTTACCAAAAAAAACAAAAATAAGGGGCTGTTTGTTTTGGCTTGTGAAAAAAAGGAGAAGTCAGTAGAAGAAGGAGAAGGAGAAAAAAGGAGAATTCAAAAGCAAAAGCAGATCAAATAATTGTTTGGATGGATATTATTAAAGTTGCTTTTCAACGGAAACATGTTTGGATGAATTGTACGTAAAAGGACTTTTAATATATTGAAATTACTAAAATTGACATAATTAAATATTATAAGGATCTTTATAATTAATTTTATTTCCTTTTTAAATAGGGTTATTTTTGTATTTTTATTACTAAATGACTTCTCCTTTTAAAAAAGTAACCCTCTACCTACTTTGAAAAAAAGTAGAATTTTAACTTTTGCTTCTCCTTTTATTTTTAAAAAAAGTCAAAACAAACAGCTAAAAAAATTCAAAAGGACTTTTGGGAGAAGCAAAAGTCAAAAGGAGAAAAATTAAGACAAAACAAACAGGCTCTAATTTTTCTCCGACTTTGACTTTTGAGAAATTAAAAAAAAATAATTTTAATAATGAAATGTGGACCCAAAATTTTTAATAGGTTAGTATGCAAACTCCTTATTAAACTGCATACGTTGTCATGGTGTTACATAGGAATTTTGTGATATTTTTAAGTCACAAGTCATTAACCGTCGAAAACATGCTGGCAAATATTGTTATTGTAATGTACGCGACATTTTTTTAATGACAAACATAAATTTTGTGATGTCTGGCAGAAATTAATTTATAAAAAAAAATGAAAATTTTAAAAGATAAAATTAAAACATCACAAATATTATATCGCACATCACATCCAAAGACACAAGTGTAAGACACGGTTGGATCTTTTTAGAGCTTATTCTCCTGGACTTATTTCTAGGATTTATTATTTATTCTTATTAAAATCAGACCAGATCGGATCAGATCAAATAAGATCAGACCAGACCTATTCAGATCAGATCAGACCAGACCAGATCAGACCACACCACAACTTATAAAGTTGTAATCAGATCAGATCAGACCAGACCAACTCAGATTTTATAAAATTCAGATCAGAATATCTTATTTCAGGCAAAGAGAACAGGGATGAGTCCAACAGAGAAAGGAAAACGCAAAAATATTGTGGCCCATCCCAACTCCAATTGATGGGCCGAGAAATTACTGGGCCAACAAGAACAATGAGGGATTGGGCTGGGCTGTTAAGTGATTAATCCAGCCCCGCACAGTAGAACTTTCTTAAAGTCGCCGGAACGGAGACCCCCCAAAAATCAAACGTACGAGTGCCTATTCGTTGGCCGCAGAATCCCGCAAAGTTTTGATTCCGACATTCCTTACTGTAAAAATTCCGGTGATAAATACTTACATACTGTAATTGATTTTGCAAAAGGGACAGATGTGGCATAGATCGGCCTCCTTCATTCTTGACAAGCAGCACCAAAACGACACCGTATCCAACCACGAGAGCCGCCCGCGCTCTACCTCTTCAACAGCAGTCGCCCCTCCTATGGCTGCCGAAAACCCTAACCGTACTAAGATGTCAATGTACTACCAAACGCGCGCCGACCATCACGGTGCCATCAGTGATTGGCTGGCCCAATCGCAAGCCGCCTTCGCCGGTAACCCCGAAGACTCCGTTTCCGACAACTATGTGTCTAGTGGTGGCGAAGAGGATAACAAGGGTTTCAGTGTTATTGACGAGTTCAATAGTTGGCGGAAGCAGCCGGATTTGGCGGAGGCCGTCGCTGCTATTAGGGCTTTGGCTTCCGTAATCCGTTCCAGTCAAGCTACTACCATGATGGAGCTCGAAATTGAACTCAAGAAAGCCTCTGATTCCTTGAAAGTAAGCAAAGCACCCTATCATTATTTTTTAAATAAAGATGGAAATTGAGCCCTTGTTTTCTAGAAGTATTCCTATCATCCTATGCGTGACTAAAGAATCTATAAGTGGTAAATACGCTTTCAAATTCGTGAATGTGTTTGTGACTGAAATTGCACACGTAAGACGAGATATAGATGCCCAAGCTACCATTTCCTGGAGGAGATTGTCAGATTGTGCCTCTCCAAACTGAAGTTCCTTGATCAAATTAGCAGACAGTACTTTAGCTTCCAGAAAGTCGATTTCCGGAGAATCATTTAGCAAGACTTTTTGTGAATGAACTGTAGTTATTTTTGCTGTTTATGTGATTCACTCCCTAAAGTTTTATCCTGACATAGTGTGCATGTTAGCATGTATAATTAAGCATTTAAACTAGTGTGCCTTTCGAAAGGTTTAGGGTTTAAGTTACTCAAAACTTACACATTGAGAAATTAGAATTATACCACAGGAGAGATTGGTAAACTGAAGAAATGTTATAGACAACATTCCCTCATTGGCTCCTTCAATCTTCTCACATTTTTTTATTTTTTGGCATAACATAATATGATTGGCATTTCCTATCTGTGAAATATGAACTAGATGCGTTTGTTTTTACTTTTGAATATCTCGTTTATAGTAATTGCTATGTTCAATCAGTAAGAGGGATGATAGAACAATGATTGATATCAATTCATAACTTTGTTAGCACTTAGCAACTTGAAGGAATGTGAAAGGATGTAAATGAAAATATTATGAACATCTGCCATTTATTGTGCAGTCATGGGATGCTACCTCCATCTCTTTGACAGCTGGTTGTGATCTGTTCATGCGCTATGTGACAAGAACTTCAGCCTTAGAATACGAAGATTTTAATTCAGCTAAGTCTCGACTTCTTGAACGTGCTGAGAAGTTTGGCGAGATATCGTACAAGGTATTTTTTCATGACAATTCTTGATTATGAGATGTTACTCAGTCATCATGGGCCTTTTTGCTTTTTGTTAAAGCACCATGGAATCTTTCAAATGGTGTTCTTATGCCAGGCAAGGAGAATAATTGCCATGCTCAGTCAAGATTTCATTTTTGATGGTTGCACCATTTTGGTGCATGGCTTCTCCCGAGTTGTACTGGAAGTTTTGAGGACAGCAGCACAGAATAAAAAACTCTTTCGAGTTTTCTGTACAGGTGTGTGTCGAAGTTCTTATTTTTGTTTTTCTATTCCGTCAATCAGTTAAGAGTATTGATTCATTAATCCAGTAAACATTGCCTTATCTTCACTTAGGGCATGTTCACTTTTAGAATTAAGTAGATTACTTTATCAGTATAAATTGCATGTCTACTTTATATGATTAAAACATTTGAGCAATTAAGGGTTCTTGATAGTTTAACTAAAATTCTTGATTAATCCATCCATGTATCTTGGATCACTTAAAGAATCGTTATGAATTTTTACCGGTCTTGCTAAGTAAACATTCCCTTAAAGGATGACAGATATTGTCTTTATTCCTAATACTACTATGTTCTTTATTTATCTGGAATCTTAGTTAGTAAATACAATGGAAAAAGGCAATTTGGAAACAATGAGGAAACTGCAATTGTATGTTTTTGTTGTTGTTGTTTATTTATTTGTCTCTGTAAATACATACAAGTTATGACTTTTTGGCATTTGGCATATGTAGTGTGGATAAAAAGTTGGGAATGGTATGCATGTGTGATTGCTGTCAAGTTTTGTTATTACCATAATTGTCATTCTTGCCGTATTTATTCAAGTTTAACATAGTTTATAGTTGAGAGGGATTCTGATATTATCAGAACCTCAGAGTGATTTGATATGGGATTTGACTCTGAAACATAGAGGGGAGGCCGGACAGGACAGGGCTGCGGTTATCCAGTGAGCTTGCCAAGCTTGATGTTCCTGTTAAACTCTTGATAGACTCTGCTGTGGCATATACCATGGATGAAGTAGACATGGTGTTTGTCGGAGCAGATGGAGTTGTTGAAAGTGGAGGTATAATAAATATGATGGGTACCTATCAAATTGCACTGGTTGCTAAAAGCATGAACAAACCAGTTTATGTTGCTGCTGAAAGCTACAAGGTAATTCCAATGATTATTTTTCTTTTAACTGAGAATGAAGTCTCATATGGGATATGGCTAGGGATGAGGACTTAGCCCAAGTGGGTTAAGTCCCTCGACTTCCAATGGAAGGTTGGAGGTTCGATTCCCCACGGGCCCCTATCCCTCCCTTTTATTCCCCTTTATAGTTTGTGTGGCATGGGCTCCCACCACCCATTTCCTAGCCTGTATAGGCTGTTCAGCAAAAAAAAAAAATATGGGATACGGCTAAATACATTCCCTTAAATTTGTTTTAGAACACGAGAAGTTTCATTGTGATGCTTGTTTCTGCAGTTTGCTCGTCTTTACCCATTGGATCAAAAAGACATGGAACCTGCATTGCGACCTATTGATTTTGGAGTACCTGTCCCATCCAAGGTTGAGATTGAAATGTCTGCCCGTGATTATACTCCTCCACAGTATCTTACTTTACTCTTTACAGATCTAGGTGTTCTAACACCATCTGTAGTGAGTGACGAGCTCATCCAGCTGTACCTATAGTGGAGGTTTCATTAAAAAAAAATCGAGCATTGCTGTTGGAGAAACTATACTCAAAGTTAGTTAAATAGAACCTTTATGATCTTTGCTTAGCTTAGGTTTGCATTCTGAGTTCAATTACATGTATAAGTCATTGATGCATTGCAAATGGCAGTTGTTTTGATCCAGCTTTACACACTCCCTTGTGATATCAACAACATATTTATTTCTTGAAGCATGCTAATTTGTGTGTCTGTGTGTTGATAAGATTTGTACATGTGATTGTGGAAGAGCATTAATTTTCTGCGTCAAGACGGATTAGAATAATAAAAACAAACTTCAGTATAGTAGATACGATGATAAAGCTTATGTATATAGAACAACTGTGAGAAGCAATCATTCATAGGTTCTTGTGTATGTGTCAAGGGGCTATTTATTTAGTGCTGGGTACGGAGATGGAGTAGGTAGTTAGTTACTTGGAAGTATTGGTGATGAGGACTGGGATGGGGATGAATTAGTTATACTGTGTGTGCTTATGTTTGTTATTTGAAAGAAGCTTAGCCCTGAGGTCTGCAGCATCATGGAGGTGGTGATGATGGTGATCCCCCCCATATAAGTGGGACTCTGGGATCCAATTCCCAGTATTGGGATCTCTCATCCAGAATACTTCCTGCTTTGCAGGAGCTTTCGTGATCCCTCCTCCAGCTGCTGCTGCTGCTGGTGGTGGTGGCGGCGGCAAATATTCATCACCGCCTGCAGTCCTTGGCGTTTTTAATGCTGATGGTGGAGGTGGGGAGTGTGAGTAGTGATGAGTTTGCATCATGTTTAGCAGCAGCACAGGGTCGTGAAAACGACTCCCGGCTAGTACAGCACCAGCTCTGCTCACCCTGAGATGCGGGTGAAAGAGGCTGCTCTTGTTTTCAATCACCATCGTCATGCTCTTAACAATGTTGGCCATGCTTACACTCTCCAATATAATCTTGTAAGTAACTAAAGGTCTACCAGTGATGCATCTATATATATATATGTATGATTATGGAATCAATCTGATGATTTGAAGGTGACTGAAGCCTGGAGCTTGGAGAATCTTGTGACCTGTGTGTTGTGGTGTGTCACTGTGTTGTATGCATGCATTTGCATTGTAGTCTGTGACATGGGAATATATTGGGTAATACACTACACATCACCTGATTATGTCACATTTACACCGTGGGATTCTTGGTCATCTTTTGGCCTTGAATTTTGACACTACCACACCAATAATTTCCTTCATATCTCGAATTTGTTCCTTTATTTACATTGTTTTATTGCTAATCAAATCTAATACACATTTCAATCCGCACGTTTTCTTCGTTCTCGGGTACTAGCGTGTTTTCCCCCTGCATTTTATTTATTGTCAGAATATTTTCTTTTATTATTAATTATTTGTTTAGGAGAAATTACGTACTTAATAATTTTAATTATGAATTCTATATAGAATTATAGTTAGTCAAGTTGCTCTCATCATCCATCAACTCGTTTTCTCTTTATTTTTTTGCACTTCTCTGAATTGTGAATAAATGCTAATAACATTTTGAGTTTTTAACAATGAAACTCAACAAATGTAGTACGCTATTTTATTTTATTTACTAATTCGTGTGAATATGTCTATTTCACAAAGTATGTCTTCAAGAATGCTCTTTTTTTCTTCTTTTTTTTTTCTTTCTTTTTCTTTTTTTCTTTTTTTCTTTTTTTTTTTTCCATTTCTTAGATAATTGTATATATCTTCATTAAAAAAAAACGACATGAGTTTAGAATAAACGGAATATTTAATGACGTTTTGCTAATATTCTATTGCTATTTACTTTTACAAGATGCTTCAAAGCATTTCTAAAACAAATTCTACATGCTATATAAGTATATATTATAAGATGCCTCGGAGCATTTCAAAAACAAGATACTAGGAACTGGGGTACAGTCTTTACGTGGGCATTTTTTTAAGAATCAATTTTTTAAAAAATAAATAAATCATACAAATCGCAATATGATCCATATTTTTTGAATTAAAAATATTTAGTATAACTGTATTAGTAGTCCACAATTGAGATAATTATCCCCCAGAGTAACACTAAATATTTGTTACACCAAAGACAGTTATGGTAATACTTTTCTACAGCAGCAGCAGAAAAAAAAAAAAAAAAGATTTAACAGTACATGATTTATTAGTTTTTAGTTCAATATGTGTCATTGGGATGAGGACTTAGTCCAAGTGGTTAAGTCCCTTGACTTTCAATAGAAGGTTGGAAGTTCGATTCCCACCGGCCCCTATCCCTCCCCTTTATTCCCCTTTGTAATTGTGTGGTATGAGCTTCCACCACCCATTTCCCAGCCTTCAATGGCTCATCCAAAAAAAATGTCATAGGATACCGGTATAAGCCAAAAAAAATGATAACTTATTTATGCAGGCATATTGAGCTTAATTATCATACTACGAATTATGAATATCTCAAAAATATATACCCACATCCCAGAATAATTTGTTCAATTCAAATATTCTTATTACAAGAATGCTTCTTCTGTTTGGGGCCTGAGTGATCAAGAAAATGTATGGTGAGAACTGGAAACTTAAACGGTTAAACCACATAATTATACCTATTATGATTATTTGAACCAATGTATACCGATTGAATCATGCTTAGCATCATAAGACCTCATTTAAATTCTAGGTTATTATTTATTAGTACTAGTAATACTAGTACTACATAGGAATACTCCATAAATGCAATTATTGGGTAGGTCTTAAATTTTTACAATTTTAAAGATGGAAACATCCCCGAAAACTACAGAAATTGTCCACTGCACACCATTAATGTTAACATTTCAAGGTGAATTTAAATTTAAAATCTAAATAAATTATTCAAATTGAATTAATCATCCGAATACATTGATTCATTTAACATGCATGTCAACTTGGGATAACAAATTGCACAAAGGGCCAAAGTCAATACCTTCAAACCTTAGAGTTGGGGTTGCTTCCCCGCCCCAGCCCCTTTCCTTCCTTTTATCCATTTATAATTTATGTTGAATGTACTCTAATTATCCTTTCTTTGACTTCAGCTTTTCCAAAAAAAAAAAACAAACATACATGTCAACCCCATCTCTCTTGAATCTTCTTAATGTTGTTTGCATAGACTTTCTCCAAGTTTTTTATTTTTTAAAATTTTTTTGGTAACTATTTTTTTTAAATTTTTTTTTACGAAATAAACATATTTTTAAAAATAATTTTAAGTGTAGTCAAATAAATAATGCATGTACATACCAAAAATAAACTTTTACCTTATGTGTAACTTATAGTGTATTATTTAAAAAAAAATTGAAAATGGGGTTTCGTTTTATAACAAGTTAAAAGTAGCAGAAATAAGCTAATCCAAAACAAGGCTTATAATCTTATTTCTAAAAGCTGTAAAACATGTTAAATGAGACAAAGGGAGTATTTTTTTCACCTACGTACTTTTTTATCCAAATAAAATAATATTGCATTACAACTTAAAAGGAAGATCCTTATCAAAACTTAAAAGGAAGATCATATATACACCAAACACACAATGTGATATTACTGTATTTAATTTAAAAGGTGATAATTTATCTAACAGTAATGCACATTTATGATAACCAAACGTCATTTGTTTCTTCATTAACGTTTCAATCATAAATACTCCTACCTCTTTGAAGGTATGACAGTAAATAGTTAAAGTTTGAATTGAGGTTAGATTTGCTACAACTTGAATTTTCCTAGAGACATCACCAATTGTATCCATGGAATTTGATTTGGCTGTGTTAAGAATATCCAATTGCAAGTTTTTTTAATCCGAGTTTACCCATTGAATTTTAAAGTTTGGCTTATTATTCAATTTATCCTTTTCTTTTTCTCTTGCTATGAAATAGTACAAACAAAAACAGGGAAATAAATCTTAAAAATATAAGTGTACAAACATTCATTCATTTCTACTTCCTCCATTCCTAATTAATTGACATGGATGGTGTTTTGTTACGGTTCATTGGGTAACTTTGATTCGACTTTTAATACAATTATATAAGATAAAATATAATCAATTGAGATCTTGTTGGATTCGTCTCATCATAGATTTAGAATATCAAGTTTTCATAATTTTTACTCGTATACAATTTAAGTTATTAGGGATTAAAAATGTATATTGAATTGCATGAAATGTAGATCCGTGACAATTAAAAAGGAACGAACGAAGTATTTTGTATGACACGAGCTCCCACCATTAATTTATTTGGTTTCACTTCTTCAAAAAAATCCCGTTGGAATAACATTTTCCCTAACAATACAATAGTGTACTTTTCTTCAAAAGGGACACTCCATATCCTCTTTATCCAATGGAAGAAATATACACAAATTATATAGGTTCATATATGTAATCCAAAAAGAAAATATACAAAAAGAAACATTGTAATAACGGAATAATAACATCACATTTTGATGATAGAGCGGAGTATTCAACACATATATAAAAAAAAAAAGCAGAAAAAAAGGGAAGGAACAGAATCGACAACGACAAGAATGCAGCTATGAAATCTTCCAAGTTCGAAGCACCCAGAAAAAGGGTCCTTAGTTACCAAGCAATTAGAGGGATACGCCGAATTGTAATAAACTCACAATGGCTTTTTCATGTGATAGATGGAAGGCGAATCAAAATTTGGTAATCGAAAAAGAAACAGGGATGAGACAGAGGCATGATGCGATTCACTGGTTGGCCAAGAAAAAGGGGAATTAATGCAGCTGTGTGTGGTTTGACTTGGGATCATTTGAAAACGTTGGAGTTTGAATCGAATTGTTTTTGTTACTGCACTAAAGCTGACACAATCTCCCAATAATAAAACAACTTCGACAACTAGTGCACAAATTTAAGCAAAAAACAAACAAAATTCGTTCAAAGAAAAAATTATTAGTTTATTAAGGTTATTATAGAGAGATTTTATTTGGTGGTGTTGATTTAGCGGTGGATGGAAATAGTCCATCACTCATTCCTAAATCTCTAGATCAGTTGATTTGGGAGATTCTTAAAACACACGGTTTTCTTTTTTACCCTTTTCTTTCTTTTTCTTGATTTTTGATTTTGATTTTTATTGGGTCGGGTGTGGAATTTTAAAGTTGGGTGCATTAGGGTTTCTTTCCTCGTCTCGTTTATTTATTTGTTTTTACATTTGCGCAATAATAGTTTTCGTGCTTGTTGGAAAGCTGCGGTCTTGGTTGATTTCTCCATCTGGGTTGTTGCAGCTGCTCAAATTCTTCGTCCGCGGTGAGTTTTCTTTATTTCTGATCTGTTGTTAATTTCTGCTGATTCAAGTTTTCCGTTTGTTTGTTTTGTTTAATTCCCTTGGCTCACAATTTCTGATTCCTGGAAGTTTTTGGGGTTATCTTTGATTTTGCCGGTAATTTTCCGCAGATCAGGCCTTGGACTTTCTGGGCGTTTTGTGTTGAATATGTGGGTAAGATAAAATATGATGCTTCACTTTGTTTTCCAAGTGGAGGAGAGGATTTTTGTTCAAAAGTATTCTCATTGTAAGCCTGCTTCTCTCTGAGAGTAAGAGGAGGGTGCAATTTTGTGGATATGTTCCACACCCAAGGAGCTTTGAAAAATACCTGCAATCTTCTTGCCGTATTAAGTACTGGAACGGCAGACCATAAGCCGAAGCAAGATGTTTCAGAGGATAAGACAAGGTTCCCATTCCCAGAAATTGTGTCTTCCGGCCGCTTGGAGGTGCAAATTGATTCTAACCTGCTTGTTGAAGTTGATGTATATATTTTCTAAAGTTCAAGTTCTTCCCGACATTGTCATAGAAAATTTCTGGCTTTAATTGTGGACTGTGTAGGTACAAACATTGAAGAATCCTAGTGCCGATGAATTTCGCAAAGTCCTGGATTCATGGCAGCCAAATCTTGTGTACTTACAAGGAGAGCAGCTGCCAAATGATGAAGTTGGATCTCTTGTTTGGGGAGGCATGGATTTATCATCTGCTGAAGTCTTATCCGGTCTTTTCTCCACAATGCCAACCACTGTATGTCGATGTTCTTACAATAAGTTTTTGAAATGTTTGTAATTCTTTACTAATGCTTTCAGAATATTTTCCTTATTGATTATTGATGGCCACCCCCGTATATGGTATTTTCATTTTTCCCCTAGTGATTGAATTATGAGCTAGTTCTGTGCTGATTCTAATGAATGCCTGTGTAACATAAGAAAGCCCTTGAGGGAGGAGTTCTCTTAAATCTTTTAACCGGGAACGGGGCATACTCTTGACTGATCTAAAATGTTATTGAGGAGTCATGTAAACATCAACCATGAATGATAATATTTACTGTCAGCTCTTTTACACATTATTCATCTATCTCCTTAGTTTGTGTATTTCAACTTCTTTGTGCATCTATCTGTTAGTTCCCATATCCCTGTTCTTCATGGCTTTATCTCTAATTGGGATGGGACTTGTAATGAAGGTTTATTTGGAGGTACCGAATGGCAGAAAACTGGCCGAGTCTCTTCAAGATAAGGTAAGTGGGGACAGCTTCATAAAATCCTTCTTTAGTTTTAGATTTAAAATACAAAAAGAATGCGATTGAGGCATGGTCTTAGGTAGAAAGTTTTTAACTGGTCTCCAACTTCTTTGCAGGGTATTCCTTACGTGATATATTGGAAAAGCTCATTTTCATGTTATGCAGCAAGTCATTTTCGTCATGCATTGTTTTCTGCAGTGCAGAGGTAATACATTGAATCTTTTATTGATTCTGGTTTAATTTGATGATAAATGATAAATCATATGGGCTACCAATTTGTTTGCAAGTTTGAAGGTTTTAACCTCTATAGTTTATTTTAAGATGTATTGGTTGTGTTGAGTCGGGTCTCTCTACCAAGCAAGAAAATAAAGTCACATTGATTTACAGTTACTCTATCTCGATTTCTGCTGATTTTCATGAATGGCATTACCGATTCACTAGAACTTATCCATTATAGATTTTAAGGTAAAGTGTTTGATAATAAAAAGGCATTTGATCTTCCTCCTTCCCTTTCTCTCAGTGTGTCACTGTTTGTTCTTATAGTATGATGTAAATGCACTTTCTGCATTTAAACATTTGATATATGGATTATTTGGATACGTGACACTATTTCTTAATGCCATCAGTAGAGTGAGGCTCAGAAATTTTAACTAGGGTGAATGAGCATGCTTCATTTTTTATGTTCCGTCTGTTTTTTATTTTTTATTTTTAATTTTATGATATATATATATATATTTTCCTTTTTCATATTTATGAGGAACGGCATGCTTGTGAGCCTAAAAATCTTCGTTTCTGACTTTCTGCAGCTCCTCATGCCATACGTCCGATGCCTTTCAACTTGCAAATGCATCCTTTAGGCTTCATTGTCTACGAAATGGTCGCGTACTCCCGGGATACAGCCAAAAGGCTGATGATGAGTTGGGCCCAGATCTCCTCGGGGATTCTCCGAAGATCAGTGTAGAGATTCCTGAGATGGAACCTGTGGATGATGAAGAAAGTTCCTCTGGTTCCCTTCCTGCTATAAAAATATATGATGATGATGTGAACATGAGATTTCTCATCTGTGGAGTGGCAGACTCTTTGGTAATTAGCATATATTTTATTTTAGATGAGATGCCTCTCGGTTCTCTTATCATTGAAGATCATACCATATTCTGCCTTATGCTTTCCATCCGTTTCAGGATTCTTGTTTATTGGATTCTTTGGAGGATGGCCTGAATGCTCTCCTCAGTATTGAAGTAAGTGTCACATATTCCTCTCTTTTACCTAGATTAGTACAATTAGTTAGAAAATTGATTTATTCATGTAAATTCTGTCCATGTTATGCAATTTTGTTTGTTCCATTTCAACCTGTTTGCAGACTGATTTTTGTCATCTTTTGTATTTGTCCTTCTGCAATGATTCAGATGCGAGGGAGCAAACTTCATAACCGAGTGAGGTATGTGTCAGCCTCATGGTGATATTTTATCAGAAACAGATAAAATAGTCTGTCTTCAAGAATTGACACTAAATCATTATTCATTTATCAATCTTCATTAGGAATGTTTGTGCTCCTTCAATGGTGGTTATAAATCCATTGATAATCCAAGTTATTTATACATATGTATTCTTGTGGACCAATCATGTCACTTTTTCTTCTTTTTTTTTTTAAAAAAAAATTATTTATGATTATTATTATATGAGATCTTAAAAGTTCTTTTCTTTCTTTTTTCTCCCCCAGCGCACTTCCCCCACCCCTTCAAGCTGGCACATTTTCTCGTGGTGTTGTGACAATGAGGTGTGATTTGTCAACAAGCAGCTCAACCCATATTTCTCTATTGGTTTCAGGAAGTGCTCAAACATGTTTTGATGATCAGGTAGAGTACTCTAATTGCTTTCATCTATGGTGTTTCTTTTGATTTTGATTTTTTTCTTTTAAATTTTATTTTTATTTTCATTTTTTTTTCTCTGAACATACATACATGGCACTGGATCTCATTTCTCAGCTATTGGAAAATCATATAAAGAGTGAAATCATTGATAAGAGTCCACTGATTCATTCATTGCAAAACGCTGAGGAGAACAAACCTCCCGCATCTGAACCTCGAAGATCAGTCTCTGTGGCTTGTGGAGCTGCAGTATTTGAAGTCCACATGATAGTTCCACAATGGGCTTCACAGGTGATATAAAGCATTCATTGGTCCTTTTTATTACATTTACTTTGAAACTTTTCGATTCTTATTATGTGTACTCTCTACTTGGTAATACCACTGCCTCACTATATACAGGCTATTTACTTTTGCAATGTGACTTGTTGCGTCAAGTTCTTCTTGATTGCTATGTTAGGATTTCTTTAATGTTACTGTTTTAAGTTACTGCATATATATACCATATTTGATAATACAGGGATGGGGCTTGGGCGTAGTTTGAAGGATCCAGGCTGATAGCACACCTGTTACTTTATACATTTGAGCCAAGCTGTCTTGAACTGGCTTAGTTGTATTGTAGTTATGTATAAAGATTGTATGGGATGGCATGGCTTGATCTTTTCTTGTTTATAACTTCAGGTCTTGAGGCAACTAGCACCTGATGTTTCATACCGTAGTTTTGTTGCACTTGGTATTGCCGGTATCCAGGGATTAGCTGTTGCGGCATTTGAGAAAGAAGATGCCGAAAGGCTTCTCTTTTTCTGTGCAAGCCAAGCAAAGAAAGATGATTTCAATAATATCAAAATCAGCAGCCCTCCCCCCTGGCTAAGACCACCTCCTCCAAGTAGAAAAAGGCCCTCAGTTTTCCAAGAAAGAAGCTTGAGCTCACTCAATGGTTTAGTTCCAAGCAATCCAGTTGTCATTAAAAAGGAGGATAACGAGGATTTGGAACCCACAACATCAAATGGAATTAGCATGCCACATTCAAGTGCCAGACATAGAATTCGAATAGCGGCCCTGAGACCCATTCCTCATATTCGTCACCAGAAAATGCTTCCATTTTCAAGAATGTCAGACGCAGACAAGCATGATGGGAGCCAGGTGAAGGTTCCCTTGCCAAATGCTCCTGCTAAACATGGTAGTGCTGGAGCAGCTCCAGCAGCACATCGTAAATCAACTTCCAGTTCATATCAAGCCAAACAGGTCATATCTTTAAATCCGCTGCCCCTCAAGAAGCATGGTTGTGGAAGAAGTCCACTGCATGTATGCTCTGAGGTAAGTTCGTTCCTCCTCCTCTCTTTTCTTCTGATCCACGCTCATTGATGTTGCATTACTTTTCGTACCTTTACAATTTTGTTTCATACTTTGCCTAACTGGTTTTTTTTGTTTGTTTATATATATACATACATATATATGAATCTTTTTGGCCAGCGCCTTTGGTGAATCTGTTTTTTGTTTTAATTTTGAAGGAGGAGTTTCTGAAGGATGTAATGCAATTTCTTATACTTCGAGGGCATAACCGCCTCATTCCCCAAGGTGGGCTTGCTGAATTCCCGGATGCAATTCTCAACGCTAAACGTCTCGATCTATTTAACTTGTACCGGGAGGTGAGAAAGCGATTCTTTACACCATGTCAAGTAGTAACACAATCAGCAATTGCTAACACAACTTCATACTCATTCTATCTTAAATAGGTGGTCACAAGAGGAGGTTTTCATGTTGGCAATGGAATCAACTGGAAGGGACAAGTTTTCTCAAAGATGCGCAACCACACCGTGACCAATAGAATGACGGTATGCCTCTAAACTCAGCCTCAAGTTATATGATTCGTGCACATTACCCGTCATATCTCATTACTTAGCTGTATGTCTAACCAGGGAGTTGGAAATACGCTGAAAAGACACTATGAAACTTACCTTTTAGAATATGAATTGGCTCATGATGATGTGGATGGGGAGTGCTGTTTACTGTGTCACAGGTGATGTACCAAAATTCCATTCTCTTTTTTCTATTATACTTTGGTTTACACTTGCAGTCCCATCCACTTCATTAGTCTTTAGCTAGAACATAGATGACTGATCCACAATACACTTTTTTCCCTTCACATTCAACAGTAGTGCACCTGGAGATTGGGTTAACTGCGGTTTATGCGGGGAGTGGGCGCATTTTGGTTGCGACAGAAGACCCGGATTGGGTGCCTTTAAGGTAAATTTCAAGATCCCGAATTTTGTGCCGCCATTTTGTGGGCGGGGAACATGTTTGGAGAATGATTCTTGGTTGAATATGCAGGACTATGCCAAGACAGATGGACTGGAGTACATATGCCCACAGTGCAGTGTGGCAAATTACAAGAAAAAGATTCAGAAGACATCAGGAAATGGATATTCATGAGAACCAGTGATTCTTTACCATGATCACCCACCACTTGTTTGGGTTGGGGCCAAAGGGTTGTCCAAATCCTAGATTTACATTTTAGAAGAGAGAATGAGGAGTAAAGGAGGGATACATATGTGTGTGTTACAGTGTTAATTAGCAGACGGTAGAGACTAGAGAGCCATGTGTTATTAATTGCCAGAAAAGAAAGGTCAAAAAGGAGCATGTGGATGCAGTACACTATGTAATGTAAAATTGGATGCACAATGGACTGGAGATTGAGGAATTCACCAAAGAGATGTAAAAACTGTTTGGTGGTCTAATTCAATACTACTACTACTACTACTATTTCTGCTGCTGCTGCATATATTATTAGTTAGTCTTTCATAACTCCCATCACTTGTTGGCATGTGTCTCTTTGTGTGTATTGCCAACTGCCAAGCCTTTTGTTGCTGCAATGCTTTTACTATTTTTGAGTAGCAGCTGCTAATAAATTGTGATGGATATCCCCATGCTAATAATTGAGATTTGGGGCTAGGAAAGGAAGTGTCTTTGCAATAATTGTTGTTACAAAGAATCCACCCACCAGGCCACCACCCTTAGCAAAAGACATTTAGAAAGGGACAACAAGGTGGTAATTAGATAAAAGAAGCATAAAGGGATTAAGGGGGACATTATATGTAATGATGAAAGTGGTGGGTTTGAGTTCAAAAATTATACACTGCAACCTACTTTAGGGGGCACCAATTCAAGAACATGCATGCATAATAATTAGGACATTAAGTGAAGTCCCAATCCCAATCCCATCCCCACCATTACCCTTTACATCAAGAACTCAGCTATATGTGAAATGTATGTTCATCCCATTTGTTCATGTTGATCATTTATGGGTCTGTTCTGCACGCAGAGCTGTAGCTGCGAGCTGGAGCTGTAGGGAGCTGAAGCTGTAGGGAGCTGTGGGAGCTGTAGCTGTCAGTTTTATTTAAGTGTTCTGTACAACTAGCTGTAGCTGTCAAAAAATGTATGAAATGACATAAAAAGACAAACATTAATCTAGACTATTGGGTAGTTAGTTAGTTATTGGGATAAAATTGTAATTGCTCAACAATAAGCTAGGAGTTTATTTTTTAAAGCTACTACAAGTAGCTTCTAAAAAGAAGCTTCCAAAAGCTCCCATAAGCTCCTAAAAGCTAGTGTGCAGAACGAAGCTTTTGTTTTAAAATAAAAGCTAAAGCTACCAAAAGCTCCCAAAAGCTCTCAAAAGCTGCGTGCAGAACATACCCTATATTAGATTAGCTTCTTCTTACATGGGTCATGGATCATGGGTAATTAATGGGTGATTTGTGGGTCATGCCCTCCCACTTTTTGACTTGGGAGTTATGAGTACTTATTTACCTTTGAATGATATCATCATCTTTATTTCTTACTGATATATAGTAGTAGTAGTCATTAAGTCAGGTCCAAAACAAAAAGGTGGATGTATTATTATTATGATTTAGATGTGGCTGTAAAGTAAAACTTATTTGCTGTCTAAAGTGAAAAATTAGCTTCTTGGGGTGTGCTTTTGAAATTGAAATTCAAAGGCAGAAAAAAGTAGGTAGGTAGGTTATGAGCAATTAGTATACTAGTATAGTGGTGTATGATCCATATTTTCCTCCAGCCCCCCCAGGCCCCCCTTTTTCCATGTTAACAACAGCGAAATAGATGATGTGAACAAACTTGCTTTTAAATACAAGTTAGGAAAAAGACCAATTTCAATAATGAGTTAATGGATGGGAAGCATTTCATGATCGAGTGAGTAATAAAAGAATCAATTGGAATACACTAATGTACATATATAATAGTAGTACATAATTGAAACCCCATTGATATATGACTGTGAGTATAAGTAAGTAGTTTCTGTAAAAAACAAAGGCAGATGAGTGCCACCATGGTACATGTGGTGTTTGAGCCTCATGACTTAGACCATCTCCAATGGTCCCCTAAAACCCAAAATGGGGTGGCATCTTCTCTCCAACAATACCCTAAAACCAAACCTATTTTAAGTTTTTTGAGTTTTATGAATAGTAAATACTCAAATTTGAGTATTTACTATTCATAAACCTATATCACTTTTTGCAATTAAAATAATTGTAATTTCATCCCTCCAATTGTAGCAAGTTGAGTATTGATATAATTTTATATTATGCTTAATAATTTTACACTTCATATAATTTTTTTATTACATTAATTTTATATTTAATTAGATTATAAATTTTAAGGTTTCTTTATAAAATAAATTTTAAACATAAAGATAACTAAATTTTTAAAGTTTTGGTACAATCTTAGCAATCACTAAAAAAATTACATTAGCATACGAAAATATAATTAAACATAACACATCTCAAATACCTAAAAAAATATATAATATTAAACAACTAAATAACGCCCCTTATTTCCCCTTTATTCGTTGCATGCTTAGTTTTGGTATAATTTTAGCAATCACTAAAAAAATTACATTAGCATATGAAAATATAATTAAACAAACTTGGATTAGGAAAAGTGCCCTTGAACTACAGATCAATCATAAGAAAGAATATCAAAAAAGAAACATAACACATCTCAAATACCTAAAAAAATGTACAATATTAAACAACTAAATAACTACGCAAATGGAAAATTAAGTTAATAGTCATCTAAATCAACATCGGATCCTCCAACATTATTGAAATACGTAGATGAATTTGTATTGAATTTATATGGGGTTAATGTATAATTTATAAAAAATGAAGGGTATGATTGAAAAGATAAATAAGTTATGGGAAAGAATATATAGAGAATATTCTTTTAAGTTTGAGTTTAGTGTAAATGGTTGGAGTGAATTACTGTTTGATGAGACATTTACTATAAAATAGGTTTGAGTTTGGTGTTGGCTATTGGAGATAGCCTTACAATGTTACTACTAGACAATTTTTACAGGGAAGAGAAGACATGGCAGCATTCACAACACAACATGACTCGACACCACGTAACCCCCAACCCCTCAGACTAAAAAAAGCACATTAAAAAAAAAAAAAAAAAAAAGAGAGAGAGAGAGAGAGAGAAAAAGTGATACCACAACATATCCCACAACAGAAAATAAAAGAAAAATGAAACTCTATCAACAGTACTCTTCTCCAACTCTCTAAGCTTCTAAAACAACAGATCAAATAATACTCCAGAACAAATCGAATACATCAGAAAAGAGCAGCCTTCCTCAACTAGTAGGACTATTTTTTTTTCTTATTTATTTAATTACTGATAGAAAATGTTGAATCTATAATCATCCAAAGTTTATTTTTTCCTCTCTTTTCTTTTTTTTTTATAAACATTTTCCACTTAAACCCAAAATTTTCTAAATTTGGCCAAAGTCACTGAAATTCCATAAGTCATTTTTTTAAAAAACAAAACATAATAGCAGTAAGTTATGTCATGCATGAGTGCATATAGTAATATACAATACCAGTATTCTCCATTCTCGTAATTTGATATCAGTATTTTTATGATAACTAATTTCCCAATATAATGAAAAATTAAAAGATAGTTGCATTTGGTATATGCATGCACAATAAAGATACGGTACAACCGGAGCTTTTTTTGCATGCAGAATGGGGGTGTCAATTTGGACACGAACCCAAAAAATACGAACCCGACCGACACGAAAAATTTTAGATTTGGGTTTAGTCATTTTGGGTTCTTTTCAAATAAGGCCGACCCGATACCCGACCTGAAATATTATACCACCTGCTCAACCTAACACGAATACGATCCGAAACCTGAAATTGTGTCAATTTTGGCCTATAACCCGAAAAAACGAATCCGAACGACACGAAAAATTTCAGGTTTGGGTTTGGTCATTTTGGGTTTTTTTTCCGAAATCAGGTTGACCCGAAACCCGACATTAAATATTATACAACCTGATCAACCCAACACGAACACGATCCGAAACCTGAAATTGACACCCCTACTGCAGATACTGTAGTGAACTAGTGATGTGTGTAGACTAGAGATTTTTCTTTTTCTATAACTTTCATCCATCATTTTTTTATATTCAGACATCACTCCACATACATTATCATTACTTTTGAATGCCCGGACATCACAGAAACACATGTAGCCGCAAGTACCTAAACTGGTCCCTATGCATGCATGCCTCTTATTAAGACCATCTCATGTCGTCATGATTCCACAACGTAACCACCAATCAATAAGTCAACTCAAAATTAAAACCAGCTCTACTGTATTAGTAGTGATTAATCCAAATCATAATTCAATTACACTTTTACAGATCAAAGTTACTGTACTATTATTACTACAATATTTAATAACTTACGAGAAATTAAAATGATGTGTCCAGTAAACCTCCAACCTAAATAATACTCCGTCCGTCCCATTTGAAATGACCTGCTTACTACTCCCATAACAAATGTTTTATTTCTATAAATAGAAATAATTTTTCCCTTTTACAATTAGGGACTAGTTACGGTGCAATCAACAACATCCGCAACACATCAAGACACCGATCTCAATCCTTTATTTAAATCCAACGGTTCAAAATGTAGAAGGGTAAAATTGTCCAGAAAATGTATAACAATCAAGTCGCTGAAATACACGTAGGTTGTTATCGCTGAAATACACATTGTCCGTCGCTGAAATACACATATCACGTCGTTGAAATACATACGGCTCGTCGTTGAAATACGTTAAACCAAAGAATTGGAGTTTCAACTTTTATGAAGTCGCTGAAATGAACATTATCAAGTCGCTGAAAAATACTATAGCATGTCGCTGAAATATACTATAATTCGTCGCTGAAATGTACAGAAGCCGCGCTGAAAATATTATGTCCGTCGCTGAAATATTAACAAATCGCTGACATGTATACAAATTATCGTTGAAATGTACTAACTATATTTTGGAGTAATATGACAAAATAACATTTTTACCCTTTAAGTTAATCTCAACTGTCGATTTACAAAGTGAATCAAGGTGGCGAACGGCCGCAGTACATCAAGATAAATGCCTTTATTGCACCTTAACTTATCCGTTTATGTGTACCTAATCATATACTCACAAACCAACTCCACCTTAATTCACATGCCCAACAGTAACAAGACGTTTCAAATGGGACGGAGGGAGTAATCCTTTAAAACTCATTGTACCCTTTGCTTACTTTACTGTTTGCTCTAAACCTTCTTTTCCAATTTCATTATAGTAGTTAACAAGTTTTGTGGCAAATTGTAATCAGCTCTGTTTGGCAACATGGCTAAATGAAATTAACTTATTCTATGCAATTAGAAATAAATTAGCTTATTTAAAAAGGCGAAATAACTGAAAATAGTGTTCAATCAGGTTTTTTTTTGAAATCGCTGCAAATAGCAGCATTTTGGAATTAACTTATTATTGACAAAGAAGCTGGCTTCGAAATTGCCAAACAATTAATTTTAACATAAACAGACCCATATGTTTTATGAATGATATGTAGAGTAAATTAGTAAAACAAATTGTAGTATATTTTTGGTATAGATGCAACAGGTAATTAAGTTGCCAAATATTGCTATAAGATGTTTACGATCGAGGTGTTCTTTCTTTGTTACATTTGACACTCATGGTATACGTGATGTGTCTTACTTCCTCCATTTTCATATATTTTTTACACTCCCACTTTTCACGCAATCCAATGCATTTTTTAAACTATTAATAACTCAAGTTCGGTACAAGTAAAAATTCTAAAAGTTTGATATTTAAAAACTACACCACGAGACGAATCTAACAAGATCTCACTTGACTATATTTTAGTTTGTGTAATTATGATAAAACTTTAAGTGAAACTCTGTATATGAATAGTACCATGTTACAAAATGTAACAAACATTCGAGAACGGAGGTAGTATTAATTATTTTTAAAATGGAAGTATACATATGTTGGGCGTCCTCGTGTCCTTCACTTTAATGTGGAAATTTGACTCTCAATATATACTTATTGACCTAATACTTTTACTTATGTGGCAATTATTCCTTTTTGTCATTACTCGCTGTTTTCTTACAAGAAAACTTGTACTGTTCCAATGAGTACTGTACCGATTGATTGAATTTGTGGCATAGTATAATATACACCAAAGAGGAGCGATTGGTAAATTTTCGACACTGTCACTTACCTTATTTTAACTCTGTACATACATATTTATTATAATAAAAATAACTCAATATGTAAATAAGTAAATTATATCTTTTTTATAAAAAAACATTGACACTATAAATTATATCCTTAATTACTCTTGTCAATTTTTAAATATTATGTACTCCTCTATCTAAAATAGAATGTATTCTTTTATTTTTATGATATTATTCATTATTTGATTCAATTTTCATTATATATATGTATATATTATAATAGAAAATATAGTTAAATTGGATATTGTTAGATTTCATTAATCATATAGTTTTAGAATATACATATAATATATAACTTCTATTAGTGCACATTTTGAAATATTAATCGTTATATACATATATTGAACTTCATATCCAAATCAAATGGGACAAACTGTTCTGAACGGCATATAACATGCTTATAATTTAAGGGTATAGTGAATGTATGTTTATGCATAGCATCCGCTTACGAACAGCGGATGCGTTCCTTCTCTAATATTCACTATATGCATTGGCGTATCTATTACCAAACAAGGTGGGTCAATTGACCCACAAAAAAAATAAAAAATAAAATATTAGTACTAATATTTTGATATAATTAGGAATTAGATGGTAGTTTTAGGATAAGTGTTGAGTGATTTGAGTAGGAGTTTAATAGAATGCTGGTTGTTTTTATTATAAATGTATGTAAATTTTAAGGGTTTCATAATTCAAATGGAGATCTATTCAATAACGAGCCTAACTCTAAAAAAATTTGATGTATTTAATACAAATTTTAAAAAGTCTTAAAAAATTTAGGTATTCAACACCCTAATGCCTTAGAGACTCCATCAATTTTAATGGATTCTAAGGATTCTATATAACAAACAAAGTCAGCAAACTCTATGTGAAGTTTATGAATTTTAATATATTGATTTTTATAAGTGTAAAAAATGTAACAAAATTTTAATTGAATACATCTTCTTCCTAATATTAGCTGCTTACATAATATTTGACCTACCAAATAAAAGTTTCTGGATCCGTCACGGACTATATGTAGAGCCATTAATAACACGAAGTTTCTCAACATTTTTTGTCCAATTATCAACCCAATAAAATGAAATAAGCGAGATCTAATTAAGCATTTCTTCACCAGTAGTCTCGAGTCTTGACATCGTCTTCCTATTGTACGGTACTTACTACAACAATGCAGTAATCTACACGTCATTTGAACAACAATTTTAGCCATCTACTGTACTATAAACATGTTACTGCGTGCACGTGCAAGTGCAACAACAACAGCCCACTTTCTGCAATGGGTACAAATGTCACCATTGTTATTCATTTTTTTTTCTGAAAATTAAAGAAATGAAATACTAGTACTAGTAGTAATAATTAAAAGGGGAAAAAAGAAAGAAAATGGGCAGGGAAGATAACATAAAAGATAACACTAGTGTCAGGAGGTGGTGCTTCAGCTTGTATTATTAGTATAACTGTGGAGAAAAAACCAAACAGAAATTGTGGTGGTACTGCTGACTACTGGAATGGTATGAAGTAAGTAGGTTGGATTTTAATAGTAATTAATTTTGGAATAAGTGAGTGGGTGTGAATCAATCACAGCAGTAACACTCACCCATTTACTGCATAAATAAATAAACTGTGAGATTCATTTGCATGATATGCCAATCTGCCTTGGCAATTTGCATCACACGTGACCTTTTTTCTTTTTGTACTACTATTTGAATATCCCATTCCCCATCTTCTAAGTAGTAGTAGTAACATTTTGGGAGTGGCTAGTAGTAGTGTTGTATTAAAAGTGGGACCGAGAATGATACTAATAGTAATAATCAGTAGACACTAGACAGTAGAAAAATACTACCTCCCTTTCCTATTTATTGTATTTTACTTGAAATTTTATCATAGTTATTCAAATTAAAATATAGTCAAGTGAGATTTTGTTAGATTCATCCCGTTGTATAGTTTTTAAATATCAAACGTTTAAAAATTTTATTTGTACCGAACTTGAGTTATTAATAATTTAAAAGACATACTGAATTTCATAATAAATGGATCCATAGTAAACATTAAAATAGGATGTAAGGCCATCTCCAACCCAACACGCTATTTTACAGTTACACCATCTCTATTTTCCAGTTAAATTTACAGTTTTCCGCTATCTCACTCCAACCCACAACTCTATATTTCCCTCTACAATAGAATATTCCATTTTGATTCTATTACTATTCATATTATATTTTATCTATCAATTAATTTTAATACATATTTTTTATATATAATATTTAATTTATTTTTCAAAAATTTTAAAATTTAGAACATGAAATTAAAAAAAACAAAAATAATAAAACAGAAAATATAATTAAAAACAAAACAGTAAACAAATTAAATAGAAAAAGAAAAGCTGTGTGAATTTAAAATAATTAAAAAACTTATCTTTGAAAACAGAAATTAAAGAGGAAAGAAAAAGATTTTTTTTTTTTTTAAAAAAAAAGAGGGGATAGCGTCCGGTGAACAGTGACCGCAAAATATTGCGGTACACTATTCAATACCGCAAAAGATTGCGGTAGCGACCTCCATTTTTGCGGTGCCATTGGAGCAGCCACTCCGTTACTTTTGGCGGTGGACGGCATTTTGGAGGCCGGGTTGGAGTTGGTCTAATAGTAGAGTAGTAGTATTTTAAAAGGCGAGGAGCAAGGACAGAGATGGCATTTGGTAAATTTGTTGAAAAGTTGCTGATTCACATTACATGCCTTTTTCATATACTCCCTCCGTCCCGTGAAATATAACTACTTTCTTTTGGGCACGGTAATTTAGGTAGTGGGGTTAGTAGTTAAAGTGGTGTAAGCATTTTGTGTTTAAGATTCTAATGAACTTTGATACTATTTATTATTTAACTTTGACCTTATATTACGTAATGATACAATTAGAGAAAAATATTCAAACTTGATCTTGTTAGAATCGTCTAATCGTGTAGTTTCATAATATATATTTTATACGATTTTTATTTGTATCAATTTTAAAATATTAAGAATTAAAGAAATGCTAGGGACTTTGGGTAAAAAAAGTAAAAGTGCATTGGAATTTGTGCAGAATAGTAAAAGTGAACACTTTTAATGTAATTTGACAACAATTAAAATTCTAATCAAAGTTATATTATTTTAATTTATCTAAAAATGGAAAGTGACCAAATTTCGTGGGACACCCTAAAAATGAATAATGGCCAAATTTCGTGGGACGGGGGAGTATAATTTAGGATTAGTTGTCTTTTTCAACTCAATTTTAATAGTCAAGTTTTGTACTACTATTAATTCACTCATAAATTTTTATTTTTAATTTACCTTTCAATTAGATTCCCTCCATTATTTGGGTTTGCAACATTGACCACATGCACGCATGCCGATACATATTTTCAATGATTAATAACTTAAATTGTATACAAATAAAAATTGTAAAAAGTTAATATTCTAAAACCACAGTTTAGACGAATCTAATAAGATCTCACTCGATCATGTTTTTTCTTCCATATTTATGATAAAAAGTTGAAACGAAGTTAAAATGTGAACAGTGCAAAAAACACCAACGTTGCGAACCTAGAAAAATAGAGGTAGTAGCATTTATATAAAGTGAATGACAATATAATAAAAATATAGCATAACTACCGACAACTATTATTGTGGAATACTTCATCTGTTTTTATGAATCTGCAAGATTTACTCTGCACACACAATCCAATGAATTGTTTAACAGTTAATAACTCACGTTGTGTACGAGTAAAAATTAAAAAAAAAATGATATTTTATAACTACAAGATAAAGACGATTTTAACAAAATTTAACTTGACTATAGGGCTTGTTTAGTCGTTAGCTGTTAACTGATTATGTGAGTAATTTGGGTAAAAAATTAGTTAAAAATTTAAAATTAGATGTTTGACAGTTTTAATACAATTTTTTTGCCTATAATAAGCTAATTCCAAAATGCGGTTTCAAAAAAGAACTGATTGAACACTATTTTAAGTTATTTTGTCTTTATTAAATAAGCTAATTTATCGTAAATTGATTAGAATAAGCTAATTTCATTTAGCTTATTTACCAAACATGATCATTTTTTTTCTTCTGTAACTATTATATAAACGTGAATTAAAGTTGAATAATGAATAGTAACAAAAACCCAAACATTTTCACATTCTTAAAAATAGAGTTACTATTTTTTTAATCTTAAAAAAAACTACTTTAAAAAAAAAAAAAAAAAAAAAAAAAAAAAACAAACAAAACAAAACACAGAGGGTGTATGATTAAAATCACTTACCGCTACAGTGGGCAGTGCTACTCCACTCAATACTATCGATTATTCCACCTCCTCCTCCTCCATCTCCTTCCTCTACTGCAACAGCAAATGGGCTACTACTACTATATACCCTTCCTTATTAGTTTACCCGAGCCGAATCCCCTGTAATTTCCCCTTTTCTCTTTCTCCTTCACTCCTCCTCCTCCTTCTACCACTAACTACAACAGCAACATAAACACTAACATTATTACTCCATTCCCCGCCCCATTTCTTCTTCTTCCTCCTTCTTTCTTCTCTCAATCCTCCATGCCGATTTCTTCTCCTTCCTCATTCCTCCTTTTCTGCGCCTTTTCAATAATCCTCTTCCTGCTCCTCCCTTCCTCCGATGCACTACTTCCCATTCACAGGAGAACCTATTTAATCCGTGTCCAACACGATCAGAAGCCCTCCATTTACCCCACCCACACCCACTGGTACCAATCCTCCCTCAGATCCCTCTCCCCCACTCTTCACAACAACAATAATGCCGCCCTTTCCATTCTCCACACTTACCGCTACTTTTTCCATGGTTTCTCCGCCATGCTCTCCGATTCCGAAGCCCATTTGCTCGAATCCTTCTCCGGTGTGCTCGCGGTTATTCCCGAGCAAGTCCGCCACCTGCACACCACGCGCTCCCCCGAGTTCCTCGGTTTGAAAACCGCCGACAATGCCGGCTTGTTGAAAGAGTCCGATTTCGGCTCCGATCTCGTCATCGGCGTCATCGACACCGGGATCTGGCCGGAGAGAGCCAGCTTCCACGACCACGACCTCGGTCCTCCCCCCGCCAAATGGAAAGGCCAATGCGTCCCCGGGGAAAATTTTCCCGCCACTTTGTGTAACCGTAAGTTAATTGGAGCTAGGTATTTCTGCGCCGGCTACGAGGCCACCAACGGGAAGATGAACGAAACCACCGAGTTTCGATCGCCCAGGGATTCCGATGGCCACGGCACCCACACAGCTTCGATTGCTGCCGGGAGGTACGTATCTTCAGCCTCAACTCTCGGTTACGCCCGCGGCGTGGCGGCAGGGATGGCGCCAAAGGCTCGCCTCGCTGCTTACAAAGTCTGCTGGAATGCAGGCTGCTACGATTCGGACATCCTCGCGGCGTTTGACGCTGCTGTAGCCGACGGCGTCGATGTCATCTCATTGAGCGTTGGTGGAGTGGTGGTGCCTTACTATTTGGATGCCATAGCCATCGGTGCATTCGGCGCCTCCGACTCAGGAATATTCGTATCCGCCTCGGCCGGCAACGGCGGACCCGGCGAATTAACCGTGACAAACGTCGCGCCATGGGTTACCACGGTCGGCGCGGGCACAATCGACAGAGATTTTCCCGCCGACATCAAGCTCGGCAACGGGAGAGTAATCACGGGCGTCAGCGTGTACGGCGGGCCGGCACTGTCCCATGATAAATTATACCCTTTAATTTACGCCGGAAGTGTGGGCAGCGACGGTTACTCGTCTTCCCTGTGTCTGGAAGGTTCGCTAGATCCCGCTGTGGTGAAAGGAAAAATCGTATTGTGCGACAGGGGAATCAATTCCCGAGCAGCAAAAGGGGAAGTGGTGAAGAAAGCCGGAGGAATCGGAATGATTTTGGCAAACGGCGTTTTCGACGGAGAAGGATTGGTGGCGGACTGCCACGTGCTGCCGGCGACGGCGGTTGGTGCGGTGGCTGGGGATGAAATCCGAAAATACATCCAATCAGCGTCGAATTCAAAATCCCCACCAACGGCGACCATAATTTTTCGGGGCACCCGTCTGCGCGTGGCTCCGGCGCCAGTTGTGGCGGCATTTTCAGCCCGTGGCCCGAACCCCGAAACTCCAGAGATTCTGAAGCCCGATTTAATAGCTCCAGGGCTGAACATCCTGGCAGCATGGCCCGATAACGTGGGGCCGAGTGGCATTCCATCGGATAAGCGACGGACGGAGTTCAACATCCTGTCGGGTACATCGATGGCGTGCCCACATGTCTCTGGCTTGGCTGCTCTGTTGAAGGCAGCTCATCCCGAATGGAGCCCAGCAGCTATACGATCGGCATTGATGACGACGGCCTACAGTGTGGACAACCGCGGGGGGAAAATGCTGGACGAATCGACAAGGAATTGGTCGACCGCGATGGATTACGGGGCGGGCCACGTCCATCCCCAAAAGGCGATGAACCCGGGTCTGGTCTACGACCTGAGCTCGTACGACTACATGGATTTCTTGTGTAATTTGAACTATACAAAGAAGAACATTGAAGCAATCACAAGGAAGACGGCTGATTGCAGCGGGGCGAAGAAGGCGGGACACGTAGGGAACTTGAACTATCCATCCATGACAGCGGTGTTCCAGCAATACGGGAAGCACAAGCTGTCGACGCATTTTATAAGGAGAGTGACGAATGTGGGCAGTGCCAAGTCCGTGTACACGGTGAAGATCAACGCCCCGGATGGGGCGGTGGTGACGGTGAAGCCGAGCAGGCTGGCATTCAGGAGGGTGGGGCAGAAGTTGAATTATCTGGTGCGGGTTCAGGTGGAGGCGCAGAAGAAGCTGTCGCCGGGGAGCTCATTGGTGAGGAGTGGGTCGATAGTGTGGTCGGATGAGGAGCATTTGCATTTGGTGACTAGTCCAATAATTGTGTCATTGCAGCAGCCCCTTTAATAAGCAATAATGGTTATAAGTAGTACTACTATGGTAACAACAACAAAAAAGAAAACAAAGAATGTGGTGTGGTTGTGGAATATGTGGATTTTGGTGGGAAAATAGGGAAGAGGAGACTGAATGTGGTTGTTTCCACTTTCCAGGCCTTGATGATGATGATGATCATGTGACATAGTAGTAGTAGTAGTAATTGCATTGGGAGTGTTTTGAAAAGGGCATCTTTCCAGTTGAGAAAGAAGGGCCATAAGATAAGAGTAAAGTTTGGTATGGAATGATGTGAGAAGTGTGCAAGTGCAACAATAATAATAATAATAACAATACTAGGGTAGCTAGCAGCAAGAATGCCATGTAAAACAAAAGATAAAAAAAGAAACAACCAGTATGGAATGGGGTTTTGGTGTTTTTTTTTTTTTTAATAATGGAATGAAATGGAGTAAATAATTTTGTGGGAATGCGCATGTGTTTGGTATGTAGGTAGACTGGAGGAGTGTAAGGTGGAGCAGAAGCAGCAAGAGCCGATCCGAGCTCAACAGTACTACCTCCGTTTCTTTTTAAGTGTTACGTTTCTCTTCTGCACGTTTGTCAATGCACATTTTAAACGATTAATAACTCAAATTCGGTACAAGTACAAATTCTAAAAATTTGATATTTAAAAACTACAAGATGAGATGAATATAACAATATCTCACTTGACTATATTTTTTTTGTATACCTATAAGAAAAATAGAAGTCAAAGTGCTACAATGAACAGTAAAAAAAGTCAAAAACGTATTTAGAAACGGAGGAAGTATAATGTTTAGAGCAGTTTAACAGCAGCATTACAGTGTGTTGAATACTAGTAGTATTAATTGCAGAAATATTGGTGGGGCAGGTCTTCAACTGGCGGGGGCTGTTGTGTTGAATAATACTAGTACTCCACTAGTGGAGGGAGTAATAAACAATGATATTAGTAGTAGTAAACAGAGCAGTGCATTGCAGCAGGTCTTGTGAACTACTACTAGCATCCTTACACTTTTAACGTTTTCTTCTCTTGTATGTATGTATGTATTGTGTCCCCAATAATTACTACTAGTATTTTACTAAAAAAATATACTGGTCCTGTTTGGGAATTAGTTGTTAGCTGTTAATTGATTCTGTGAGTAATAATGAGTTAAAACTAGTTATTTGACAATTTGAGACTAACTTTTTGCCTAGAATAGGCTAAAATACAAAATGCTACTATTTGAAGTGGTTTCAAAAAGAGCTGATCGAACACTGTTTTAAGTTATTTTATCCTTTTAAATAAGCTAATTCGATTCAAATTGTTTAGAATAAACTAATTTCATTTAGCTGTTTGACAAACATGACTATAGGTATAGGTATGAAATCTCGTGAATTGCGGCTTTCCAAGTTTACAATTATGTTAGTGGAGTACTATCAATAATACTAATAAATAAATGTATTGAGTTTGGGCTGGGACTGGGAATGAGGTATTTATATGTTGTGTATGCGATTTGGGAGTATTTAAGAGGCATTATTAGTGGTATTTGTTAAGATTAGTGGTCTAGTTACTAGTGTATTTTCGTGTAAATGAAACACAAGTGGGGAGGTTATTACAGTAGTAGTATAGTAGTAAATGATAAGAGAGTATAGAATTTAGAAGTCCAGGAGAAAGCAGCATGTAATAGTAGTACTTACAATTATTGTGGCCCTGCACTGCCACCCATTACCCATACAATCATATGCTATTCTATCATTGATCGCTTGGTGTAGACCAGTAAACCCTCTTTCTTTAAAACTGTTTATTGGCTAAAATTAGTTATTTTAGTGTGTTTGAGCTGATTTGACCAATCAAACAACTAATTGGAGTATTTTATACGTATAAACTGAAAATAAATTAGTCGGTTTGTGCTAAATAAACTAATTTTGAAATTACTGGTTTTTCTAGTATTTTGAAACAACTGCTTAGCTAAAATTTTATTTTAGCTAGTTTTCTATTATCAGCCAGTTTTTAGTAATATTTTTAATAAATACGTCATCAAAACAACTGATCAAATCATTCTTATAAAATCAATCAACTAATCCAATAAACTAAATATAATTAAGAAACAGCGATCTACTAACATTGCCACATAGGGCTATATCCTTTTTCCCCATATTTTATAGTATAAAGGATAAATGATAAATCAATGAATAAATTCCACTCCTTGCATGCATGTAATGTACTCCATAGTTGAAAATAGCATTGGGCCAAGTATGCAAACTGTCCAATTATTTTGGGTTTAGGGTTAATGGGCCCTATTTTTGGTTAATTGGCTAATACCAAATGGGAAATGTTTTGCTGGAAACCCAAATGCATATCAGTCCACTAAGCCATCCCATATGTAGTAATAAGTTAGTACTTACTACTATAAATCTTAGCTGGTAACAACTACTAAAAAGTATCGGGAACGGGGACTTAGCCCAAGTTGTTAAGTCTCTAAACTTCTAATGGAATGTTGGAGGTTCGATCCCCACCGGCCCCGTATCCCTCCCTTTTATTCCCTTTGTAATTTGTGTGGCATGGACTCCCACTACCCTTTTCCAGACCTTCAATGACTAACAAGTATTGTAATTTTATTTGTTTTTTTGATAGACAACTAATTTTACCTCTTATTGAAAAATAAAATAAAATAAAAATGTTGTCCTAAAATCTCATATTTCTATTTGGTTGATATTTTTTTTAAGCCATTGATAAGACGAATAGATGGTAGGCCCATCCACAAAAATTACTTCTATTTAGTTTTCTAGTTTTTTTTTCTTTTTCTTTTTCTTTTGGTGTGGGGGGATAAATTGCCCATGCCTCACTAGAATTACTTCTATAATCTATTTGGTTATGTTGTTTCAAAAGAGGCAACTTTTTTCCCTAGCATGTACTGGCTGTTTAGCAAAAAAAAAAAGAGGCAACTTTTTCTTATGTTCAAATTTATTTAATAAATATTTGATATTGATATCTCGAATTAATTTATAGAATAATTTACTTTACAAAAATATAATATAAATAATTAAATAAAATTTCAATTAATTTTTAAAATAAGTTAAAATAAAACTGAATGAAAATAATTTAATAAATTAAGTAAATAAAATATAATAAAATGTTATAAATTAAATTAAATAGAACAAAATAGATAAACTAAAAAGGGAATACAATAAAATTAAATGAAAAATATTTAATTAAACTAAATCAAAAAAATATTTACTAACTCGAATTTATTTAATTTAAAAATACAAAAAATAAATTATTTTTAAATTTAAATAAAGTATATACAATAAAATAAAAATTAAAAAACATAACATTAATTTAAGTAAAGCGAATTAAATCAATAGAATTAAATAAAATGAATAAAATTATTTATTTTTATTAAATATAATAATTATATTAAAAATATAATAAATTAAAAATGGAATAAAATTAAAGGTGATAAGAGGTGGTAAAAGGTAAGTTAATATCTTCTTAGGTAAAAGATTAATAAGTGATAAGAAATACTAAGATATACTATTGAACAAGAGGTAGCAAACACCATTTTATTCGTTTTCCTTAGATGACTATGTATCTCAATTCTCATAGCCTTATTATTATACTCCATTTGTTTCATTATTTATGTCTCACTTTCTCTTTTGGTCCGTCTCAATATCTTTGTCACATTTCTATTTTAGAAAATAATTAAACTAATAATACTCAAACATACTCTATCACATTACACTAATAAATGAATAATTTAAAATTTCAAATCCACTATCATTGTCACAAATATTACATCAAATCATTAAATTAATGAATTAAAATTTCAAATATACTACCATCGCATCACATAAATTTCTCATTTATCCCTTAGTCTAAATACTATTAATCTACCCATACTTTAAACACTAAACAAACACCACATAAAATACAGTGCCCAAAAATTTTAGGACGTAAATACACGGATGAAGGGAGTAATTGATAATTCTATATTTATATCATAAATTAATAATATATTCAAAATTTATCATTGATTTATAACCTTTTAGTTCAATTTTCCATCCACCCCTTATCTTTCCTATTTTTTTTCTTTTCTTTATAATTTGTGTGATACATATTGTGTCCACTATTTCCTTCCCAATAGATAAACCGGTGGTGACCTTTGGATTGTGAAAGCAAGATTGGTCAGAAAATTTGGCTCTATTTATTTAACAATATTTCATTAAAGTGTTAAAAGTATGTATTTAGATTGATGATAGGATGGTAAGATATTTTTATGATAGGCTGGAAGTGGATCTGAATGGATTCTCCTTTGGTGGCTTTTAATTAGTCTACGGAAATTGGAGATTGATGAATTGGCATTTCGCCAGTTGAGTTTTTGATACATGTCAGTCAGGCCATTTATTTTATTATATTTTTATATATATACAGATGCGATGCATAATGTAATGCAGCAGCTGTACATTTGATCCACTTGGACACCTTTCCATTAAAAATGGTAGTAAAATTACTACTCTATACTTTATACTACTACATTATTACTCCTAGGGGCGTATTTGATTGAGACTCTACATAATTTTTTTGGACTTTCAAAGTTGGGGTGTATTCAATCTAGATTTTAAAAAGTCTTTAAAAATCTAGATGTATTCAATACAGATTTTAAAAATTCTTTAAAAATCTAGAGGTATTCAATACAGATTTTAAAAAGTATTTAAAAATCTAGAGGTATTCAACACTCTATGAATTTTTTTGGTTTAATTCTTTATAGATTTTAATGAATTCTCTTAAAAATTATAACTACACGAAATCTCTCTAAAATCAGCCAGACTCTTCATAGACACTATACAAATTGGTCAACTCTAGGTGGAGTCTATAAACTTTCTAAGACACCCCTCGGAAGTCATAATTTGTACAGACGGTCCAAATTCGTACCAAAATATCTAGCATTCCTTGCATTACTTTTACTTACACTTGCTTAGGTTTCCTATTATAGTAATATTATTTTACCAAAATATCTACTACCATTATATACACTTGCTATTATTATTGATTGTTATTCTTATTATTACAAAAACACCAAGTAGAACCATCAAATTTTGAAAATAACAATTTGTTACCGTGTTGTTGGGAGCTCACATTCCGCCCCATTCCTCGCAATTTTCAATTTAATTATTAATATATATATATATAGATAATATAAAAGAAATAGAATAAAATTTTAAAAATTCAATAGACGGAGTAGTATGGAATGAATGAATACATGAAAATTTCTAAACTCTAGTCTTTAGTCTTTATTATAAACCAACTAGTAATTAACCCGTCGAGACTCGACGGGCATAATTATATATTTTATATAATATATATACTTATATTGTATAAAATAATCATAAATTATATTTGAGTAATGAAAATGTATAATGATTTTATATCTATTCGAAAGATGATGTACATGATAATATAATTTTATTATTTTTAAAACAAACAAAGAAATCATATTATACCTTCTTTAGCTTCTTTGGCTTAACAGATCAATAAGAATAATTATAAAAACAATATTTTGTTTAATTTGAAATTTAAATTAAAATAAAACAAAATTTATATATTTGTATTAAACATAATATGAAAAATTTCCTCACAATTTGCTGAAAATTTTATTCCTGAAAATCAATTAGTAGGGGCTAGTATAGTACTATCTTTAAAAATGTCTAAATTTGAAGTAGTACAGTTTATATTTGTATATGTACTCTTAAAAATTGTCACTATAGGATCACCCGTAAAGTTTATAATAATATCATCCGGAAATGCCACATCTAATTGTAGATCTTCAAAATCAATACCAGTCATACCATCACCTAAATTAAGTATTCATTTCGCAAATTTTATGTCATATATAATTTTTATTGTAAACAACATTTATTGTGGTATCTTGAGTTAATCATTCTTAATTGCATATTAATACTTTGACCCACATCTTGTTAGTGACGCGAAATATTGCAACATAACTATTCATGGCAAAAACTGGTTTTGGAAGATAAAGTCCAACATTCTTTAAAAATTGGCATTGACTTTTGTTTATAATCATAACAAAACAAACTACAAGTTGAAATTTTCTCATTTGAAATCGAATCAGGAGTTTGGTTAAATCAGATAGGCTCATAATCATTCTACCAATCAAGAATTTACTTTCATGCTTTTTCAAAAATTAGTTTAACCTCAGTAATATGGTTCTGCATCTTGGTTACTATCGACCGACTTATATTGCATACTTAGTTTGATGTATCTATATTCTTAATAAACATGATTATGCAACCCTAATTCAACGTTATTTCATGATTCGGTAATCCAGAACAATTGATTGTGTTTAGATATTATAGTGAAAATAATTTATTGGCATTATCTATGTTTTCATTATCTTGACAAATATTATTAGAACTGATATATATATATACATTTTTATTTACAGACATATGTTTCATGATTTAATCATTGATCGTATTAACAATCTCGTTGGTAGGGAATAGTATAGCAATATCTTTAAAAAATATCTGGATTTGAAGTGGTGCATTTTATATGTGTATAAGTACTCTAAACAATTGCCGCTATAGGATCTCCCGTAGAATTTATAAAATTATAATCTGAAAATGTCACATCAAATTGTACATCTTCAAGATCTATACCAAATTTACAAATTATCATAACCTACATGAAGAATTCATTATGCAAATTTATGTCATATATAATTTTTATTATAAATAACATTTCTTGTAGTATCTTGGGTTAATCCATCTTAATTACATATTAATATTTTGAGTCCCATCTTTCCAGTGACACGAGGTATTGCAGCATATCACTAATATAGGTAAAAAAACAATTTTTGGAGATAGAGTCCAACCTTCTTTAAAAAATGACTTTGACTTTTTTATAGTCATAGTAAAACAAAATGCGAGTGTGACTTTTTTCCTATGAAATTGAATAGGGAATTTGGTTAATTCAGACGGGCTCATAATCATTCTACCAATCAAGAATTTTCATCCCAAATCATGAGCTTTGTTTCAATGAGAAGAAAGGTTGAAAAATATTTATGGGATAAGTTTTTGTATGTAGAATTCTCGTCACAATCTAGTGGAATATCAATTCTATAATGTGCAGTTCTACCTTTTGGAAGGAGTATGATGCTATTCCACTAGATGCTACATGCAATACAATAGCATTTCTCCTACGAAGGGCTAAACACAATGTTTTCTAGATAAATTATCGATAAGTGTCTTCTCAGTTCCACCACGTAAAGAAAAAAGAATCAACCTTCATCACTATCAACTGCATACATTATTTTATTATAAACATCCATCTACTCATTAATCAACAAAGGTAATAGCTTAGCATGATACGCCTTCATTTATTCCTTATTATAATATTTCTCTTCTAGTATCAATAGATTATCTGTTTTAGACGTTAAAACTTCATTCAGTACCGTCATTTCAGAGAAAACTTTCCAATTTATAAAATTTGCAGCAATCAGCATTTCAATTTCTAATAAAGCTAGATTTATATTTGTTTTCCGTCAATTACAAATCTGTTAAAATATATATTAATGACGTATTCTTAAAAAATAGATTTACAAAAAATAAATTTTCATTATTTAGTTACTGATGGACTATTCGCACCTCAATAACTTTTTTTTACACCCGATTCTTTTATTTATAATATGCTTTACGAAAATAACTAATTTACTCTAAATCAATTATCCATAGAATATGAATTTTCACACTTCTCTTAATAATTATAATTCTTTTGTATCATTTTATATATAATAAAACATAAATAAGATCTATTCTATTTAGTACTCCGTCCCATTTAACTTGTCTTGTTTGACTTTTGCACACAATCCGATGCACTTTTTCAGCCATTAATATCTCAAAATATGTACAACAAAAAAGTATGTTAACTGATATTCTAAAACTACATGATTATACGATTCTAACAAAACCCAACTCAATTATTTTATTCCAAATATATACTTGCAATTAAATCGAGTCAAAGTTTAATAATGATCAGTGTAAAAAAGTCAAATATGACACGTTAGCTGGGACGGAGGGAGTATATATTTATATACAATTAGAATGATATAATTATAAAAAATATTTTTTAACAATTAGCAACTACTTCCTCCATTCTTTTATAAGTGACACCTTGGAGGTTTTGTTACTGTTCATTGAGTAACTTTGATTCAAGTTTTTAATACAATTATATAAGATAAAATATAGTCAAGTGGGATCTTGTTAGATTCGTCTAATCGCATAGATTAAGAATATCAAATTTTTATAATTTTTACTTTTATGCAATTTGAGTTATTGAGGATTAAAAACATGTATTAGATTGCGTGAAATATAGGTACGTGGCATTTAAAAAAGATCGGAGGTAGTATATAATTGTATATTACTTTTAGTAAATATATAATTGTATATTGCTTTTAAGAGAAGTGACATATTTTTGTGAAAACATGGCCTATATATACATTAATTAATATATACAAATATTTTCTATATATTCATTAATGTATCTTTTAATAATATAAATTCCATATATACACTGCGAATTCCATATAAATTACAAATTTTAATTTTTAAAAACTGAAATTGTAGGAACTCCATATAAATTGGAAATTAAATATCTTTTAAAAACTAAAAATTAGGATTTCATATACACATTAATATACATTTAATATGAATAAATAAATATGTGCAATGTACATTTTGATTATATCATTTACCACACCAAATAATATAACCAAAATTGAGACTAAACCTACACAAAATTACCGACATTACAATATGATCACCATATTGAAGTATAAACGCAACATAAATTTTAGTTGTCAGTGTTGAACCTCGTCCTAACAACTAATAATACTATGGTGCAAAAACTGAAAATGCTTATTCATGTTATAATAATCTTATGGTGTAAAAACTCAAAATATAAAAATAAATAATAAATGCAGCAATAAAATCTAAAATAAATAAAATAAAAAATACAAAACAATAAAAAAATATAAAATAAAAATGCAAAATAATAAATTACAAAATAGATAAAATAAAAATATAAATTTCAAATTTTATCTTTAAAATCTTTTTAAAAAGTGAATAAATCTCTAATGAATACATAAATAACGCGAAAATCTAAAATTAGTAAATTTAAAATCACAAAATAATATAAATAAAATAAAAAATACAAAATTTTAAATTTCAAATCTTTCAAATATATTTAAAAGTGAAGATTGTGGAAACTCCATATAAATTGGAAATTCAATATATTTGAAAACTAAAAATCTATAATGAATCAATAAATAAATGCGAAAATATAAAAATAATTAATTAAAAATGCAAAAATCTATGAAAATTAGAAATTTGAAATGGAGACACCGCATTAAATTTATGATGGGTTGTTCACTAATGCTTTAATATATATATAGATTACGCGTATAAAATTCAACATATAAATCTTTTATTTTCTTTTGTTTTCAGCATGTATTCCTCAATTTTTTTCCTTTTATTATTATTATTATTATTATTATTATTATTATTTAATGAATTAATAATGTCTTCTTTTAACTTTTTTTTTTAAAAATTTTTAACTTGACACTCGATTGTCGGAGAAATGATGGTTATCGCACATACCATATTACAAAAGAAGGAATATATAAGGGGTTAGTGGGGAATCAAACTCTCAAACATAAGATATTGAAAATTATACGACTTGGCATGTTGACCACATTGTCCAGTTTTTCATTCCCTAGCTTGTATAAACTTTTGTTTAACAGTAACATTTTTTATTATTAGAATATTTTTGATTTAGTAACACGTAATTAAACAAACAGAAGTATGTAAAATTATGACGTACTCTTAAGTTTTTAAGTATTTTTTGTACAACCAATTAATAGATTTTCTAAAATACCTGTATAGAAATAAATTAAATTGCGTGATTATAAGAAACATAATAAATCTAATTGGCCAATAAAAAACTAATAATCTCTGTTTTCTTTTCTTTTAGAAGCAGTGCAAAAATGAGTATTATAGGAGGGGAACGGTTATGGTGCTTCCAAAATATTTGGAAGTACGGTGAAGACACAATATCATCCATTGAATTAGATCTAACGACTATAAATTCAAAAGGGTAAAATTATCAAAAAAATGTGTAATGGTTACTTTATTTACCATGTTGCTGAATATACTCTATTATGTCACCGAAATATGCATAACATGTCGATGAGGTATGCATAAATATATCGCTGCAATATACTTCCTCCGTTCCTTTTCATTTGACACATACGGAGTTTTGTTACTGTTCATTGAGTAACTTTAATTCGACTTTTTAATACAATTACATAGGATAAAATATAGTCAAGTGTGATCTTGTTGGATTCGTCTAATTGCATAGATTTAAATATCAAATTTTCAAAATTTTTATTTGTACGCAATTTGAGTTATTGATGATTAAAAATATGTATTGGATTGCGTGAAATATAGGTCCGTGGCAATTAAAAAGGAACGGAGGAAGTATTATAGCATGTCATTGAGCAGTTCCACATCAAGTCGCTGAATTGTATCAGCGTTGTCGCTGAATTTACATATGTCATGTCGCTGAATTGTGCAGGCTATGTCGCTGAGATGCGTTCCAGATGCCCAGACTATGTCGCTAAAAATGTATAAAATTGTGTCGTTGAAATGAATGCAATACTGTCGCTGAATTGCATATCTCATGTCACTAAATTCTATTGGTCATGTTGCTGAATTGTGAGAAGGCTCGTCGCTGAGATGCGTTTAAAATCGCAAAAAATTTCAAACGGCTCCAACTTCGAACGTCGCTGAGATGAACATCATAATGTCGTTGAATTAGATTGGCTCCGTCGCTGAGTTGTGTATGTCATGTCGCTAAATGATCTCAACCATTGAATGGTAAAATTGATCAACAGTGTAAAATCAACGTCCGGTGCAGACATGAGGAGTCCAGCACCATAACACCTCCGTTATAGGAGTATATGTTAGAAGCAGTGCAAAAACTTGTTAAATTTAGGGATTACGTTAGTTTGTTGGCCTAGTCATAGACCTTTTTTTTTTCAACTTTTTAGTTTGGAATTTGAATTCGGGGCCGGTATATCCCTATTTTCTTTTTCCTAATCCAATTTATATAAATGAACAAACAATCAATTATAATAATAAGACACGAAATAACATACGAAAACGAGTATTTAAGACATGTCACTAGAGAGGGAACTTTTATCCATTCCATTGAGTAATAATAAATTACTAACTTTTGTATATTGAATATTAATTTGGAACGAAACCTATCCACCTATTTGATTGTTGTCCTGATTTTTGCTTTTATAGAGATCATAATTTTAACGCATATGAATATTTGTGTTCTTTCATTTTTTTTTTCTTTAATAAAGTTATTCTATCCTTTTCTTTGTCAAAATTCCTCCTTATTTATGTTATTTAGGCTATACTATAGTAGGAGTTAGCATTTATATATACTCGATACAATTCGATCTGAAAACTTTTCTAAAATTCATTATATTAATCTTAAAATATTCGGATATCCGTATTTATTATCGGATAATAGGATAGCATTTTTTTTTCTTTCACAAATTCTAGCAACATACCAATATTTCATTTGAACAAGTTTCTTTGTTGTTCGTTTTAAATGAGTTCATTATTTGTCAGATTAATTTTATTTTGATGACAATCAATTACAACATAATGTGTGTATTTTAAAATATAGTACTATATAGTTTTTATTGAGTGTACTCTTAAATTTAATTTGCACATTACTTTTAAAAGAGAAACAAAAGTCCACACGAAAATTTTATTTTATACTAAAAAGAAATCCCATTTCATGAACAACAGCCAAGCCTAAGCGCCCATAATGATATAACTTGCTCTAATCTAAAGAAAGAGTACAGATATTTTACAAGATTATTATATTATATACACAAGTGGAAATTCTATAATGTCCTCTCTCTCTCTCTCTCTCTCTTTTTTTTTTTTTCCTCTTCCCTCGAAATATTCTACATATATGCATTTCCATATCATCAATTCGGTTTCATGTCTTTTTAATTTGGCTTTAACACTTTCCCCTTTCCTTTTATTTATTTATTTTTTTTTCCTTTCCCCCTTCAATTACAAAAAATTTATACTATATTATTTCTAGGCCTAAGTGCAATACAGTTACTGTGCAGTTAGCACTTTAAACTGCACATGCAGTTATGCTATGAAATCTACTTATTCTGATGTGCGTGGAGTTTTAGACATCACAAATTTTTTTGACATCACAAAAATAATTGTACCCATCACAAAGTTTCCAGGCATCACAAATATTCTAACATCGGAAAAATGATCTTATCCAACATAACACCTTAAAACATCACAAAAAAAATGTTTTCTTCCCATTGCCCCGCGCGCAGTCTCAGCTGCACAGTAGCAGCTTCCGCCTAAGTGGGCACCAATCTTTCATCACAAGTTCACAACAACGCAAGGTTTATTCAGAAGCCTCATCCTAATTTCTTGTGCTTTTTCAACAATCCATTAAGGGATGAGACTTGACCAATGTTGAAGTTTCCTGATTTCCAACATTTACGTTAGATGTTCGATTCTCCACCCGATCTCATTTTCCTCCCTTTAGTTACTTTGTAATTTGTGTGGTATGGACTCCCACCATTCATTTTTTAGCCTGTATAAATTGATGAGAAAAAATTTTTGCGGGGTTTTGTTGGTAACAATATTCATATTTCTCGGTGAACCAAAGGAATTTCAAGAGATCCATGAGTATCTCTGAGTACTTTGTAGGGCTGCATTTACAAGAAAATACGTATAAATATGTAGTATTAATTAAACTATGAAAAAATAATGCATTATTTGTTTCTGGCCAAAGTTATTAATTTGTCGTGATTTACTATTTATAGTTTTGAATTATATGCATGTATCATGTATGCAACATCATCTAATCAACCCCATGAGTAATATGGTATGAAAAGGTTATAAGTATAATAGATAAATCAGAATTTAAATTCGTCTCATTAAAAATATACTCGATTCGTTTAAAACAAAATATCTCATGTGACTTGGATATGAAATTCAATACAATTATTTAATAATTAACTTTTTAAAAGATTTTATATAAAAATATTATAAAATTTTACGATTAAACGTAACTTGACTAAAATTTTTTTATTATATAAATTTAATTAAGTTAAATAATAAATATTTTTTTAATTTAAAAAAATGGGAAATTGTATTTTGGATGGAAGAAGTAGAATCATCTGGGCAGACTACCATACGAAGAAATGTGTGTCTGGGTTTGTGTTTTCGTACATTTTACAATTCTTCGCCAATTAAAAAGTAGAATATAAATTGAAGAAAGTGATGCAATACTATGATGATGAAATGAATGGAAATGCGTGTGGCCGGCACGTGTAGTAGGTGTAACTGTCCTGAAACGAGAGTAGTAATGAATTTTCATTTAATAATAGTGGAAAGTATTAGGTAGTGTCCATTTATCCATCCAGTAGTAGTAATAAATTTCATCATCCGAATGAAATCTAAAAGTGTGCCAATTACTAAAATTAGAGAAAGACCCTCAATTAGTAAGGTAAAAAGAGAATAAATATTGATTATTTTTTTTAAGTGGTATAGCGAAAAAAACTGATCAGTTTGAATTGAATTAAAAAGAAAATCATTAAAATTAAAGAAACTATGATTTTAAAAAAAAAATCAATACTTTGTAAAATTAAAAAAAAAAATTATACCCAAAGTATGAGATTTTTATGATGCAAAAACGGGTCAGTTAAATTGAATTCACTAAGGGTCTGTTCCGTACGTAGAGTTCTAGTAGTGTGCTGAAGTTGTAGAGAGTTATATGAACTTTAACTATCAGTTTTGTATAAGCATTCGGTAGAATTAGCAGTAACTTTCATAAATTATAATTTGATGAGAAAAAAATAATTAAATTGAAAAGTAATTGTCGAAAGCTCCGAAAGCTATTCAGAATGACTTCTATTTATAAAGTTTTTCGAAGCTACAATTTACAACTACAACTTTTAAAAACTAGTATGAAGAACGTGGTTATTTGTTTGATATACTCCCTCAATTTCTAAATAGTTGTATTTTTCAGCTCAATCTCAATAACTCAGGTTTGCATTAATTAATTCATAAATTTATATTTTTACCCTCTAATTAAATTCATTCTTAATAAATATCAACAAATGATAATGTAGTAAAAATATAACATAACGACTTATAACTATTTAAAAATGACAATTATTATAGAATACTTTTCAATCTCTAAAAAAACAACTAAAAAGTAACGCATGGAGTAAAATCTAAAATTTACCAAAGCTATAATAGTTCTACGAGTGACAATTAATTAATGTGATGATGATGATGATTTTATACATTGAAAGTTTCAATGAATAATCATCATTGCAGGCGACTATTACTTAAATACCAATGCTTGTTTGTGTTATTATACTCCCTGTCCCAACATACCTCATCCTAGCCCCGACTGCCCATCAATAGATTCGGAGTACTAATTTCCATGATCTCCTATCCGTCTTATTTATTTTTTATAATTTATGTGGTATAAGTTCTCATTATATTTTCACAAATTATTAATGACTCATCAAAAAAATATACCTCTTTTATTTTATTTTATCATTAATAATTAAAAATATATAATTAAAAATTATATAAAATATTTATTATAAAATTATATAATTATAATAAAATTAATTAAAATTTTGAATAATAAATAATATTAAAAAATCAAACATAATACATTAACTGAGACGAAGGAAATATTACTGGCTCCATCACCTTAAAAAATGGCCTATATTTTTTCATCGGTTCAATAATTATATTTAAGTATATAATAAAAAATATAATAAAATTAATTTTTATTATATAAGTGTAGAAATATAATATTTTATTTATAATAAAAAGATTGGAATAAAAACAATAGTATAATACTATATTATATTTTAATTATTTGCAAATAGTTTTCTCTTTTTTCTCATATAACTGGCTGTCAAGAAAAATAAACCATTTGCAAATAAAATTTTGACTACTCCGTACTTTATTTATTTATCCATGAGAAAATATGTGCGCCTATGCGTAAATACATTATAAGAGATTTACCAATTCGTAACCCTACGAATTTGTCGAAAGAATTGTTTAATTAATATATATTGACTTAAATAACTCGTTTAATTGACAATTTATGACGATTGATTCTTGTAATAATTCACTTCAATTTCTAGCTCAATGAACGCAGGATAATATATTGAAATATTATTAAATAACAAAAACTAACAAGATAGGTAGAATACGAACAAGAATAAATTGATGAATTAGGAAAAAATAAGATTCATTAATTTACAGTATATGTATGGAGGAGGTAGAGGCCAGAGGGGGTGTGAGGGTAGGAATTTTTTTAAAATAAAAGGCTAAATATAGAAATTGGAATGGGTCCTCATACATTGAATTTGCATATAAATGCACAGTGTATACTTTGTTTTATTTATATACTGTAGAAATTTAGACGTGTCCTAATTTTTGAGTTTTTTTTTTTTTTTTTTTTTTTTTTTTTTTTTTTTTTTTCGGTTATTGGTCAACTTGTTGTTTGGTGCTTTCCTCCAATTTCCATTTCCAATCCACTTGCCCCTCGCGTCCCACACCTCTTCTTCTTTTCTTTTTTTTTTTCTTTTTTTTTTTTAAAAATAGTATTTGATTTTTATTAATATTTTTTTAAATACTCATGTATCGATAAATGTGTGTGAGAGTTCGGGCTACACAAATTACGAATGAAGATAAAGGAGAGGAATAGAGGCTGGGTGAGAATCGAACTCCAACCATAAAATCGAAGTCAGGGAACATAACCACTAGGCCAAATATTCATTTCTAAATAGTATTTGATTTTAATTTAATGTTATTATAAACACATTACAAAAAAAAATTGATTTTATTGATTTTATCCCGTGACTTTAAAATATATATTTTATATGAATTTTTATTTTTATATATTTTAAAATATTAATTATCAACTAATTATATTGAATTTTGTGCCAAAAATGTATAATGTTTTGATGAAGAATATTAATAATTTATGTTCCAAAAAAAATATTAATAATTTACTTTTGGTGAGGCCAAGTTGCAGAAATGGTTGAGCCACAAAAATAGATGAGTTATAAATTTAATTATTCATGTGTAGTTTGTGGTTAAATTCCTCGACTTTCAATGGAAGGTTGGAGGTTGGATTCTCCACTGACCCCTATTTCTCCATTTTATTTCCATTTATAATTTATGTGCATGGACTCTCACCACCTATTTCTTAGCTTTATAGACTGTTCAAAAAAAAAAAAAAAGGATTGGGTGTAACAAAAATGATTGGGTGAATACTGATTGGACGCATTGTCAAGATACCAAACAAAAAAAGAGAACTAGAATTTATTGTGATATTTTTTTTTTTTTTGGTAGTAGCCATACTTATTATGATATTTGAGTTGATATTAGTGATATGCAGATGTATATCAGTGATGTTTGAATTGGCTATATGATGTCCGTCATTTTTTGTACGCCTAACTTCCCTTGTGCATCCACAAGGACGACAACCCATCATATAAATTAGCATTCCCATCATGCCTTGACATACAGGCAATATATCTATTTCCACGCTAACTCTTCTGTACTTTGAAAACTTGAAGTAAGAGTCCTAATTCCTGAAAATGGAGGAGCCTAAAATAGAGCAGCGTTTACGCATGAGACCCAACTTGAAATTAGAAAATAAAAAAAAATAAATTGAAAATGGGATGAGGGCAACAAGTAGGGGAGGAGAGGGGCAAAAAGGTAAAATGCGTATCGTCCCTGTTGTGGCGTCTTGTACAGTGCGGGGTCTTTTATTATTAATTTATATTTATTTATGAAATATTATGAATTTATGGTTGATGATTATCTACAAAAGAGAGAGTGGGAATGAGAGGGCAGTATGCAATTGCAGCATATTCCTCCCTAACGCCAATGAAAGTGAAACCCGACTCCTCCTCACTCATTTCAACAAGTCCCCTTCCCAATAATCTGTACTACTCCATATTTATCTCCACACACCAAAATTTCTCTATATCCTAATTATTGGATTTTTTACTCTAAAAGGAAACCCACCCCCCCACCCTCCATTTCAACTTCTTCGTCCTCCTCCTCCTATTCCTCTTTCTTCGTTCCTGCTTTGCATTTTTCGATATGTGTGGTGGAGCTATAATCTCCGATCTCGTCGCGCCGGTCAGCCGCTCCTCGCGCCGTCTCACCGCCGACTTGCTTTGGGGCACCGCCCTCTCCAGCAACAAGAAGAAGAATCCAGGGAATTATTACTCCAAGCCTCTCAGATCTCAACCTATTATTCATTTGGACGATGATTTCGAGGCTGATTTCCAGGACTTTAAGGATTTCTCCGAGGACGAAGATGCCGTCCATGTCAGGAAGCCCTTTCCTTTCCCTTCTTCCAGGAATTCGGCTTTAAAAGGTGATAACTTTTCTTTCTTCCTTCTTTTAATTCTTTTTTTTTTTTTTGTGGATTGATGATTTTTAGTTTGGTAGGGGTACTTTTTGTCTGATTGATTGCTTATTCAAGCTGTTCTAACTCATTGGAGTCGATATTTGAAAGCTTAGCGTGAGATTTGGTGGATCATGATTTTTGTGCACTTCATTCAAATACAATTAGCTCTTTTCTATGACGAGTCTTATTTTTCTCTTCGCGGCACCTTTTTTTTTTTTTTTTTGAAAAAAAATGTTTTAGTCCGAGTAAAGGCGGTTGAGGATAAATCAATTACTGATGATTGCCAAGAAGTCTATTTTTGGACAAAATGATTACTTATGAAACACATATCCTGGGTATTTTAGTTTTAGATTGCTTTATTTGAATTCATGGGGAGACGATTGCTTCGAGGATTCTATTTGAAACTTGGAAATATTTTGGCGGATCTCAAGTTGTATTAACTTGTATGAAATGATGGGCCTTAAGCTGCTTCTTGCAAGATACACTTCATCAGGGAGGGTGGCTAATATATTTTTTTCCAGAAATTTCAGTCCTCCGCTTCTAATATCTCTCTCTTTAGATAACGTCATCTACTATGTTGTTATCACAAGCCTATGATATTTGGTTTAATCCATGATGTATTATTGTTGGGATCTAATAGTTGTAATCCCTAGTATGAGCTTCCGGTTCATTCTATGGCTGAAATGGTGTGTTTTATGTTATACTTGATTGATTTTTTGGAGTTAAAGAAATTTACCGGCGCAAATTCCAGCAACTTTATATGAGTTATTGCTGATGAGCTTTAATTAAATTGCAAAAAATCCACATTGATGAGTTGTAGCAATTATTGTTTTCTTCAAAGCTGTTTTTCCTCTGTTTCTCAGTGGGTTTCTCTAATACATAAATTTTTCCTTTGTTTGAAGATGTTAACTCAGCGGACTCTGCTGAATCTGATGAGGATGCTGAGAAATCCTTGAAAAGAAAGAGAAAGAATCAGTACAGAGGAATCCGACAGCGCCCTTGGGGCAAATGGGCTGCTGAGATCCGCGACCCAACAAAGGGAGTTCGTGTATGGCTTGGAACTTTTAACACTGCTGAGGAAGCTGCTCGAGCTTATGATGCCGAGGCTCGAAGGATCAGGGGCAAGAAAGCAAAGGTTAATTTTCCTGATAATGCCCCTCCACCTGCCTCAAGGCGGACAGTTAAGGTGACTTCACAAAAACCCCTTCCCAAGGAAACCACAAAGTCAGTTCAGCCAAATGTCAATGAAAACATGGATCTCGTTAACATGATAAACAACAACTTTTATGACTCATTCGATTTCCTGGAAGAGAAACCGCAGGTGAAACAATTGGGCTCTTCTGAGGCATACTTGACAACTGAAGATGTGGGAATGAAACCACGCAACCCTACTGATGGGAATGTTTACTTTAGCTCTGATCAAGGAAGCAATTCTCTTGACTGCTCAGACTTTGGATGGGGTGAAAACTGTACCAGGACTCCAGAAATATCATCTGTGTTCTCATCAGTCATTGACGATGATCAAGCCTATTTCATGGAGGATGCTGTACCTGCAAAGAGAGCAAAACTGAGTTCCGAAGAGGTTGTTACAGGAAATGAGAATGCCATGAATGTCGTTCCCAATGATGCAGTAGATTCCCAGATGAAGCTCTTTCAGATGCCATATCTCGAGAACAACTGGGATGCTTCAATTGAAGCTCTCCTTAATGGAGACGCAACTCAGGATGGTTTGAACGCTATGGAGCTCTGGTCCTTTGATGATGTTCCGGCTGTGCTTGGCGGTGTCTTCTAAGTCTGCTTGCTACCTTACCCGCTTTTCTGTAAATAAGGCTACACGTTAGTTCTCTTCCACCTATTGCTTTTAGGCTGCATTATTTCCAGTTGTATCGTGCTTTCTCGTCAAGAATAACTCATGTTTATCGCTCTCTTCGCATTTTAGGTGTGTTTTGTTGCTGTGATCTTGGAGAACAAACAATAGAGCATGCTTAAGCCATGGATGGCGTATTAATATTCTCAGGTTGTTATTGAACAGTCCATCCGGCAACTGTGTGTTTTAATTTGTGTTTTAGAACTCGAGTAATTTGATATTATTATGTCTGTTTGTGGAATGCTATGCTGTTGTGATATGATATGCTTTAACTTTACATAAATATTGTCTGTTTCATTCATTGTTCCATTTTTTGGTCTAGTTGCCTTAAATCATTTAATTGGAAAATATAATATTGCATGTGGGGCATTATTGTTTATTTGTTTTTACAAAGAAGACAAGAATGGATGGGCAAGATTAGGTGAGAGAATTTTTCAATAGACAAGTTGAGCATGGTGGGTGGGGACCCACAATAATAATAAATCATTTCATGTAATGCGGTATCTTGTCAATTGTAATAGTATCAGATTGGGCAACTTGTGACTTATTTGCAACAGATGAGAAATGGTAGGTTGTAGGTAAAAAGAAAATTGGAACCATGGAAAGCCACCAACTCGGACCTCCTGCAGAGAGATTTGGTCATGATTTTCCGAGTTAGGGAAGACAACCCAAACCAGTGAAAACTGACAAGCCCTTCTCAGGATTCCTCCACCTACACAAGTGGTAAGGTATGTCTGGATAGAATATCATAATTATATGTTCAATAGTGGACTGTAATCCACTTGTCTTGACTGGGTCTTTTTGAGTTTATTACTTACTACTAGTTAGTTAGCTCATTGGCAAAGAAACATATACATTGTCGGGAGAGTTGAGAGGGTCCATAATTGTGAGCTATCAAATTTGGAAGAGTAAAATCTAATGTACTACTAGTAAATACTAGTAGTCCAATGAACAAAGTTTGCTAATCCTAGTAATCTGAATAGCTGTAACCAAAATGGAAAAAAAGCAGCTAGTTGGAGCCGTTTCTTGATTCTTCCTTGGTCTCCAGTTTCCAGTTGGGAATCTTCCAGTACAATCATGAAGGCACATGTGACTGGAATCCATATAACTCCAAAAACAGTTTTAAGCTGCTGCTGGGGAAAAGGAAGGTAGCAAATACTACTAGTACTACTTCTATTAATTAGCATGGAGGGCCCAGGAGGAGGAAATGAAAAACACCAAAACTGGGTCATCTAATTGACTTGTAGTGGGCATTAATATTTCCAATATTCAGTAGGTGAATTGTGTAAGGGGTGACCTAATTCTCTACATCCACTACTAATAAATATAAGTAATAGTAGTAATAGTTAGGGGTTAATTAAGGAGTGGTGGGCTGATTGATCTATTAGAAATGTGTTGTAGTACTATTTTATATTGAAGGCAGCCTGCAGTGCAGTCTTCACTAAGGATGTACGTACGAGTATTAGTACTTTTGGGCAATTGAAGTTGGATACTACTACTACTATTTGACAGTCACCGGCCACTTATTAAACTATTCTCGAAGCGCCTGTAGTAGTTAGTACAAAGGCAAACTTATTGGCTTGGCAGGTAGGTTAGGTTAAGTTGAGGCTCGCTAACTTCCCATTACTTGCTTCAATAAACTCAATAATAGTACTCCCTCCGTCCCATTTCAAATGTCTTACTTACTATTTTTGGATGTCCCATTACAAATGTCTTCTTTCTATAAATAGAAATAATTTTCCCCTCCAACAACTATGTGGACCCCACCATATACTCACAAACCAACTCTACCTTAATTCTCGTGCCCAACAGTAACCAGACAATTGGAGTGGGATGGAGGGAGTAGTATTTAATTTTCCCTTTTACATGATAGTACTATAAAAGGTTAAGGGTATTGTTCTTTTTGTTTGTTCAGAACACTCTGATTGGGTTATCTTAATCATTCAGTGTTTCCACCAGTAGAATTTGCTGTTCAAATTAGTACTACTTGATTGGTACGCAGAACGCTGCTGTATGGCACAAAAATGAAGGTTCAGTCAGCAACCCTTAAAAATTAAATGAGCATTACCCTTAC
>JAOANR010000006.1:17409488-17435715 GCA_030278955.1 Hygrophila difformis | reverse complement strand
AATCTCCACAAGCATTTCCTTATTTTTTATTTTTCTGAATTCATCCAACACATACCAAATTCTCCAACATGTTGTATACTACTTTTGACTTTGGACAACACACGCTGAAAAGAATGGCATTAACAAACTGTGAATTATATAGACGTACTAATTATTTAATTAATGTTGGCATCAATTTATAGTTGCAGTGAGAATATGATTGCATTATATATTAGCATATATCGAAATAAAAATATAGGATCGTCGATGATACTTCTTTAATGCAGTCGAAAATTCTATATACTAGCTAAAGCTACTCCTACATATATCATGTTCAATTACGTGTGAAATTTTGCTTAAAAAAATATAGTAACTAATTAATTAAGCAATAGATCAGATAGTTATATAAATATGTTCGACTTATTTGATAGCTAACGTAAATCAGTTGATTCTTTTGCGCTATTTCATTCAATGCAATTCAACAACTAGGGAATATAATAATATCATTAAATAAATAATTTGCAGCTAATTTTTTTATTAATATAAATCACCAGACAAAACTCAATAGATATATAAAAATGCACTTGCACCCTACCCGACCGTATCTATCTATCTATACTATAATACTCCCTCCGTCCCAGGCAAGATGTCTGGTTTGACTTTTTGGCACTGTTCATTATTTAACTTTGACTCAATATTATTCTAAGTATATTTTTGAGAAAAATAATCGAGTTGGATCTTGTTAGAATCGTATAATCATGTAGTTTTATAATATATATTTTACATAATTTTTTGTTGTATATATTTTGAGATATTAACAATTGAAAAAGTGCATTGGATTGTGTGCAGAAATGAAACAAGACATCTTAAATGGGACGGAGGGAGTAATTTTTTTTGGAAGAGATACTATAATAAATTTTGGAATCATACTTTTATTGTGCTGACTATATTGCCATTTTAAGTTATAATTAATCTCTTTAAAAATTATATATTGTGGGTTCAAACATTAATTTTACCTCAAAGATATGCGTATCTGATATACTATAACAATGCATATCAAAGGTCTAGAAAATAAAATTACTTCATCCTAAAATTCAATGACCGTATGACTGAAATCTATGATCTCCACCTAAATCATGCAACCATATTTTTATTGTGTTGCTTATATTAACCTTTTAAGTTATAATTAATCTATATATAATTAATCTCTTTATAAGAATAATATATTATGTATGGGTTCAAACACTTATTTTATTTTAAAAATATGCATATCTATCATAAAGATACATATCAAAGTAAAATAATATACTATTTTCACTAAAAATATTTAGGAGTACTAAAATTTAACTTTTTATTGGAAAAAAATAATTTTTAAAAACTACATAAGATAGAGAATAAATACTGCATCAGTAAAAAAATTTCAATATACTTCTATTGATATATATTCTCTTTGCATAAAAATTTGAATTTATACTTTCGTATGTATTATGAAAAAATTATTTTTTTTCTTCGTCATCTTGAAAAAGAAAACGATAATAGAAATTATATTTATTAAAAAAAATTCATAGATATACTAAAATAATATCATCTATTAATTTAAACTAATTGAGTTAATATTAATTTGTATTAAAAAAAATTCACATCCGTACACAAAGCTCTGTGCATGGAGCGTGGGAGGAAAATCTAGTTTATATTAATGTTATAGACTTATAGTGTAAACTCTAAAGTATTACTATAATGGCCAAAATACTTAAGTACTACTACTATATTTTACCCAAACACATCGGTTTTCTAATTACTTATGTATGTGTACAAATAATTTGTCTACCAGCTTCACATGGAAACATAAACTTACGCTTTTCACCAATTCTAGTTTATTTGTATACTTTTTTACTGTATTTTTTAAACAATGATACTTAGGCGTGTAGAAGTTCAAATCACACCAGTTATAAAGGGATAAAGCCAGAGGAGTGAATTCTAGTTAAAATACTACTAATTTAATACTTCATCCGTTTTCAAAAAAATGAAACGGACCCACAGTGCATGCAGTCCAATGCTCATTTTAAAATATTAATAACTTAATTTCGTTACAAGTAGAAATTCTAAAAGTTCGATATTTAAAAACTACTCGACGAGACGAATCTAACAAGATTCCATTTGGCTATATTTTAACTTATAGCTATGATAAAACTTTAAGTGATACTGCGCGTATGAATAGTGTCAAATTTCCAACCGTTCCAACTATTGGAAAACGGAGGAAGTAGTATTTTTCTGAGTTGCTTTATATTGCAAAATTAAATCTCATTGGACTAACGTATTTAATTACAACTTTTATCAGAATAAATATATCTTATTGAACAAATTTTTATATAGATATGGTCAATAGTCCACACAAAACCAGAATTAATGTGAACATAAGTGTGGATTGAGCATGCAATGGACCCATTTGCAACTTTTTATGATTAAAGTTTAACCCCCAAAAGAATTACCAACTTTGTGTGGGGCCCTTGTGCAATTTAAATAGTTAAAATCAGGTACACTCACACTTCACACTTGCATTACATGCCTAGGGTTACTCAATGAAGCCTAAACACCTAAGCTTTTTATATTTTGCAAAACAACCCCAACCCTATTTTATCTTTTCAAATACTATTTGGAATGGGACCAAAATCATGGAATGCCACTAAATTGTTTATTGGAACAAATACTCAAAGGAGTTTAAATAATTTTGGTTTTAAAAAATGTAAAACATCGTACTTTGACAGCTACTGCTTCAGTTTAATTTTTAACTGTCATTTTTAATTATCAGCAGTGACAATAATTTATCTATATTGTATTAAATGGTTGTATTAATTATCAGTAGTGACTTCGGTAGCCGATGGCTTGGCTAGGCATGGGGCTAGTGAGGAAAACTTTTTCACGACTTGGGCTTTTAATTTTCACCAAATAATATTTGATCGGCTCTAGCTAATGATATGGCGGGGTCTGGTATCCCACCCCCGTGTCTAGTTGTTCGTTTGCTTTTTCTGCCTTCCCCTTCATTCTGTAGCTTTTTTGTAGTTTTTCTCTTTGTTAATACCTTGCGCGTCATGTTCACTAAACAAAAAAATATCAATAGTGACAATAAATAAATAAATAAAATATATATTTAATATAGTTTCTCAAGTTATGGAATTTGTTGTTAAAGTTTAATTTAGAATTAGTGTTGGACGTAATTAATTAGTTTTCGAAAAACAAAAAGTTCTCATCATCCTCCATGCAATTTTTTTTTAGCTTCGGTCGTTAGAGTTTAAATTAATTTTTAAACTAAAATCTAATTTCAAACTATAATATTAATATTGAGAAAATCTCATCCCGAAGATCGCAGCTCCAGTTTCCTTTAAAGATTTTCAGCCCATTACGCTCTGTAATGTGCTATATGAAATCTTGACCAAGGTATGTGTGAATCGGATTCGGTCAGTCCTACAGGGTTCAATCTCTCATCATCAAAGTGCTTTTCTTCCAGGTAGGGGTCCGGTGGATAATGCCATAACATTGCAGGAGCTGCTCGAGCATATGACAGGGGCTAGGGGCCGGATTCGCGGTATTATTTTGAAGATTGATATTGCTAAGGCCTACGATAGTGTGTGTTGGGATTTCCTTGAAGCCTGCTTATATGAGTTAGACTTCCCACAGAAGCTGATTGAGCTTATCATGATCTGTGTTTCTTCACCCTCCTATTCGATCATGTGGAATGGGAGTGGATTGGAAGAGTTTACTCCGGGTAAAGGGCTTCGACAAGGGGATCCGATGTCACCATATTTGTTCTTGATAGTCATGAAGAAGCTGTCTCGACTGATATCTGGGCTGGTTCAGGAGGGTGTTTTGAAGCCAATTCGGCTGTCTAGCAATGGTCTGGGGGTTTCTCATCTCCTCTTTGCCGATGACCTGATCATGTGTTCCATGGTTGATAAAGTCAGCATTCAAGCGATCTCTATGGCGCTCCATTCCTTTGGAGAAGCTTCTGGATTGCAACTGAACCCCGGTAAATCCTCTCTGTTCATATCTCGTTTAGTTTCAGGGGCTGAAAAACTTTGGATTCAGGGCTTGCTGCCTATGCCAGTAGTGGAGACGCTAGGGACCTATTTGGGGTTCCCAATATTATGTGGTAGGAAGCGGTGTAGGAACTTCTCCTTTATCCTTGATAAAATGGACAAAAGGCTTGAAGGTTGGGCGTGCAAATTATTGAATAAGGCGGGGCGCCTCACCTTATGTCGTGCTGTTTTGTCGGCTATCCTTACTTACTTTAAGCAGTTGCACTGGCTCCCGGAGGCGGTTTGTAATGCTATAGACAGGAGGGTGAACAGGTTCTTATGGAAAGACCATGCAGGGAAGGGTCTGCACTTAATCCGATGGGATAAGGTGGCCTCTCCTAAAACGGCGGGCGGACTTGGTTTACGTCGGGCGCGACTAATGAATGTGGCCTTGCTTGGGAAAATCCTATGGGCTTTCATTCATTCGGCTAGCAAGACATGGGTGCAGTTAATACAGGGGTTGGCTCCAGGGTGGGATTTTTCCCAGCAATTACCGACAACAGGCAGGTCGTGGGTGTTGAAATTATTGTCCAAAATAATTCCATTATTGCAGCCTGTGTTTTCTTTGAGAATCGGCCAGGGTCACATATCATTATGGTTTGCAAAGTGGTGGGAGTCTACGGCATTAGCCCCTCGACTGCCATATGTTGCTTGCCAAGATCTCAACTTGAAATTGAAGGATGTGGTGTCCAATGATGCCTGGTGTTGGGAGCAGGTGTATACCTCGATGCCGCCAGTCATTCTTCAACAAATTTGTAGCTCTCCTCCTCCGGTGTTACACCCGGAGGTGTTGGATACATGGATTTGGAAACATACTTGCTCAGGTCTCTATTCGGTGAGCTCAGCATATCATTACTTGGCTGGTTCCCAAGTGGAGACTGATTGGACTTGGATGTGGAAGGTGGAGGTCCCTGAAAAATATTAATTCCTTCTATGGTTGTTGAGCCATAACGCTGCCCTGATAAATGAAGTTCGATTCAGGAGAGGGCTGGCTTCTTCTCCTCTTTGTGTCCTGTGTGATGTTGAAGCTGAGCGCTGGTGTCATTGGTTGTTTTACTGTGATTGGGTTAGACAGGTATGGCTCTCCCTCCACATCTCTATTCCACCAGATTGCATGACTATACAACGGGGTCAGATTAGGTCCTTTTTGCGGTGATTGTTTACTGTTTATGGCCATGTGCTTTTGGCTGCTGTTTGGTCCATTTGGATGGATAGAAATGCGCGCCTATTTCGGGGCGCCTCACAGTCAGTATGGAAAATCCATCGCGATGCTATATGCTTGGCTGCGGACTTGGAACTGGCTCAGACCCGGGCTGGCCGCTCCCTCAATCCCTTGCGGTTGGTCTCGTGGAACATACAGGGTGGTGTGGGCACTATTTTACATGTGGATGGTAGTGCAATTGGGAACCCGGGTCCGTCAGGGTTTGGGTTCGTTGTGAGTGATAAGACAGGGCATTGGCTTGGGGGTGGATGTGGCTTCCTTGATATTCACTCAAAACATGTATGCTGAGCTGTCTGCACTGGCTGCGGGATTGAGGTTTGTCTTGGAGATGGGTGTCACTCAGGTGTGTGTATATCCAGATTCTAAAGCTGCTATTAAGCTGATTGAAGAACCTGGTTTGTTTCAACCCTTTGCTGCTCTTCTTGCACGTATCAATGAGATGCGTGGCTCCATTGGAGAATGTGTTATCCACCATGTGCTACGGGAAGGGAATAAAGTGGCGGATAGACTTGCCAAGCATGGGGCGTCCATTGAAGACTTTTTCACTACGTGGGCTTTCCCTCCAGATTTCGTTTGTGGGGACCTTGCGGCGGATGCATCCGGCGTGTGTTTCCCCAGATTCTAGTCGACTAGTTCTGTTTAATTTGTAGTTGGTTTCTTATTTTGCTTTTCTTTTTCCCTTTGTTGTCTTGCTTCGGTTTCTCCAAAAAAAATAATATTGAGAAAATCTATATGTTGTTTGTAATAACAATTTAATATCTAGCTAGTTTAAAAATTATTCCCATTCCCGTATTCTTCCAACTAATATATATCGTGTGTATAGTATTGGAAACAAGATGTTTTATGTATAACTTTGCATGAATTTTATAAGAGAAATTAACACGTATAATTAATTATTAAATAGATAGTATAAAATAATAGTATCTCTCTAGGTGAACTTTAATGATTAAAAACGTGTGTAGATAAGTAGCTAGGCTTTTATAGCCTTTTTCTTTTCTTGAACCCTTTGTCGATTTTAGCATTAATCTATATATGGGTGTATTAATTACTTATTAATTATTCCTAGTTTTGGAAGAAGATGATGATCCTTATTAACTACTTGAACACCATTTTACTAGTTTTCTCAATTGATTCCATGGATCCATCATATCGTCCCTATTTATTACATTTTTTTTAAAAAATTCAACCAATTTTAAATATAGCTAGTGTTTGCTTGCGGAATATATTAAAATCCCTATCAAAAATTAAAGTATATATTCGATCAGTAGTATTGCAGAAATTACAATATACTAATATATATGTACGTTCAATATAATTTATGATATGGGTAGGATGAGAACATCAATCGGGTAGAGATCGAATTTGGAAAAGGACTGGTGACCCAATGCAATTTAATTTGAGTAAATTAATTGACATGCATCTCATAAATCGATCTTCTACATATAGTACGTAGTATATTATTGTGAGTTTGATCAGTTTGTCACCACCTAATCACTTGCTGTTGAAATCATCAGACAAGGTAGAGTTGGAATATAATTGCTGGATGTGTAAGTATTCATTTAGACCATACTACCTCCGTTCTTTTTTATTTGCACATTTTGACTTTTGTCACTGTTAATTGAGTAGCTTTGATTCGACTTTTTAATACAATTATATAAGATAAAATATAGTCAAGTGAGATCTTGTTGGATTCGTCTAATCGCATAGGTTTAGAATATCAAATTTTCATAATTTTTACTTGTAAGGAATTCGAGTTATTACGGATTAAAAATGTGCATTGGATTGCGTGAAATGTGGGTCCGTAGCATTTATTCAGGAACGGAGAATTATTCTTTATTACACTGAAATTACCTGACTAATTAAATTTTCCCTTAAATATATACTATTTTTTTTTTTGGATGAGCCATTCAAGGACTGGAATTAAATATATACTTCCTCCGTTTTTTAAAATTCCAACGTTTGCATAGTGAACACTACTAATTGAGTAATTTTGATTCGATTTTTCCACACAAGTACATAAGATAAAATATAGTCAAGTGAGATCTTGTTAGATTCGTCTAATCACCTAGTTTTATAATATTAAAGTTTATAATTTTTTATTTTATAAAATTTGAGATATTACTCTTTAAAAATGTGTATTGGGTTGCGTGAAAACAAAGAATGTTAAAATTTTTAAAAAATAGAGGAGTACTACTTATAACTTATATCTCAGTTAAGATAGGGTACAGACCAACAAATGGTCTGTACCTGCAGACCCCCCAAACATCACGTGCGTAACCTTTATATTGCCCAAACCGTTGCGAAACATCACAACTGATGAAAGTTGATCGAACAGTTGCACAAAAACTGTCATCCCCCCCCTCCCCCCCCCACATCAGACCATACATTATCTTCCCCCACCAAAACTGTCATCTTTCCCACCCAATATCATCATATTCTCCACCAAAAATCTGAAATCCAGCCGCTAAAATCACTCTTCGGTTACTCCGACAATTCTTAGATGGCCGAAATTATAGATTTAAACATCACACCGCCGGATAAGAATCTACGAAAGAAGCCATGTCGGAAATTGCATGGAAATGAAGAAATCACGTCCATGGATGAAGAACTTACGGATGAAATCTGAGGGATGAGATTCGTGATTCATTCGGTCTACACAGGTATGTGTGATGCGTAGTTCTATCTGTGTGATGTCTGCAAGTGTTGCATGTGATGTGAGACTAAAAGTAATGTATACTTCCTCCGTTCTCATTTAATTGAGACATTTACATAGTAGTAACTATTAATTGAGCAACTTTGATCAATTTTTTTTTTAAACATAGTTACATAAGAAAAAATATAGTAAATTGAATCTTAGCTTGTTAGATTCGTCAAATCACGTAGTTTTAGAATATCAAATTTTTATAATTTTTACTTATATACAATATGAGTTATATTGGTTAAAAATGTTAATTGCATTGCGTAAAATGTTGAAATGGTGCAGTTATTTAAAAACAGATGTAAGTATATAAGAATAACAACCATGGTTAAAGGTGGTTACGTATTGCGTTTGTGTGCCTGTGTACATCCCAATAATATACTTTCGGCCTATTTGGGAATTAGCTGTTAGCTGTTAACTGATTCTGTGAGTAATAATTAGTTAAAATTAGCTGTTTGACAATTTCAAGACTAAACTTTTGCCTAGAATAAGCTAAAATCCAAAATGCTGCTATTTGCAGCGGTTTCAAAAAGAGCTGATTGAATGCTGTTTTAAATTATTTTTGTCTTTTTAAATAAACTAATTTTTTTAAACTGTCTCACAGAAAGCTAATTTTAATTTAGCTGTTTTGCCAAACATGACCTATGTCTAATCTCTATGTCCAAACATTACCATTTTAAGACATGAAGACTGCACCTAAAGATGTCTGCATCCTAACCCCTTCCCTTATATCTCATATTTTTAATAATAAAATGAAATGGTTCCTTAAATTTTCTTAATCATCCTAAAGCTAAGCACCATTCTTTCTAACACCGTCAGTATAGTATTTGTTAGAATTAGTGATGAATTTATAAGACAGAATTTATGCATGCTTTGCTGAAGTTGAAATGTCATACGGCCATAGATAAGGTGGAATTACTGAATTTTGACTACGAGAATTATAATTATGCTTATTACAAGAATGTTGCATTGCGTCTCGTATGGGTTAAATCCTTTGAAAATGATTTTTACTTTGAAACATTCATTACATTAGTGACTGAAAAATTTGATGGCTAAAGTTTCAGAATTCGAACACCAACGATGTTAATGTCGAATTCGCAATTGAAACTCGTTAGCGAAATAGAATTTAACGAAAAGAATTCAAAATTCGATAGTGAAAATAAGAAAAATAAGGTTACCAATTCATTGAGTATATCCATATTTTTATATATATAAAAACGAGACAACCGATGGAATAATCCAAACGAAAGAACTGCATCTCATTTTAGTTGAAATAATTAATCAACCAATGATTTCCTAAAAATATGAACTAAATGTGTGCTGTACTCTGTAAAAGAATATTCTATTTCTATGGGCTAGACATACAATAAATACACACCACTCTATTGCTGTATATACTATTGTCACGCCAAGGGTGTCTAAGTGAATACAAAAATTAAATGAAAAATGGGGGCATCTATCATATTTTTTTTTGTCATATCTCGCTAGCGGTTGCACAGTACACAGTGGCGGACCCATAAATTTTCAGGAGGTAGGACTCAAATGTGCTTTTATAAAATTTATTGTCGAGAATACACTTTCGATTGTAGTTGTGCAACTCGTACGACCATTGCTAAATTAAACACTTATAAACAAGCGGAAAAATCACACATTCTATTTTGACTATGCAACTCCAAACTCTTTTAGACCTTGAATTTTAGACCTTGGATATAGTCCATAAAGATGAATTAATAGTTCTATATCAAATTTCGAGAATTGAGCTAAGACAAGAAATATAAAGTAGTATTTTTCGAACTTGTTTAAGTTAATTGATTATTCATTTATTGATTAATCAAATCAAAAGCCTCTGGAAAAAGAAAGAAAAATCAATCAAGATACTTCAAAAATATTAATATAAGCAAAATTTAAAAAAAAAAAAATTAGTTGTAAGACTTTAAAAAGTTCATTTTTTGGTGGGCTTTAGAAATCAGTTAAAATAAATAGTGAATATTTATTTAAAATTAATAAATATATACAAAAAAGTTTTATTTTATTTTTTTAAAAAAAGAGGTGGGGCTGGAGCCCCACCCAACCTACACCTACATCCGCCACTGATAGTACACAGTACACACATATAAATACATTATTGAATTTGTATAAATATTTATAATTAAAATATTTTAAATATAATTTAATAAAATTATTTATAAGTCATTTTATATATTAGTATTATATTAAATTAAATATTGACATATTGAGAAAAGTGGGATATGGAAGTGTTGTGTGCGTTTATACACTACATTCACTATTGTAAAGCGGAATACAATAGCTTAAAAAGTTAAAATGTAGGGGGAAAAGAGTAAAGAGTAATATGAAGTACTAATTAATTAATTAGTTCCAAGTAATTTGGATTTAGGGAGACAAAAGAAGGGATCTAGACCGTAGATTTATGTCCGAGGCTTTGGGGGACAAACATGCATAAATTGATTTGGATTTTCCTTGTTGCCTTCACAATGGAGAGTATATGTATTATCAAGTCTTGTCAGAGGAAACTGCTTGCCACCACTATGCACTATTATGTCCAAATTGAAAATCCAATTATACTAGCAATCTAGCATAATGCGACATCATCAACATCATTTTACTATCCACACTAACTTCAACCAGCTGGGAGTATTCTGTATTTATTGCATGGAATCGCGTCTAGGAATAGATAAGAAGTCTCCTGACTTCTTTCTAAAGTTGAGGTACAATTAACAAATTATTCAAACTCTACTCATATCTTAACCCTCTTTTAATTTAATATACTATACTAATTAATTAATACTACATGTATAAAGGACATTGAATGTTGAACGCACGCACAAAAAAATGGGCTCAAGTGAACTTTAGATCCTTAGAAATTACTACTGTACATAGTACCCAACTGACCAAAGTAAAAATGCTACATCCCTCTTAGCTCGACTTATTAATAGAGTAAAAACAAACAAACAGTTTGTGAACAAAGCTCGGTTCAATTCGTGTTCGTTCGTTAACTGTTTATTTGTAAAGTTTAACGAGCCGAGCTCGAACACGAACACGAGCTCGTTTGCTTAACAAACGAACACGAGCTTTGTTCGCAAACATTTCGAAAGTGTTCGTATATGTTCGTTAACGGGGTAATTTTGTAATTTTATGAGTTCGTATATGTTTGTTTGACAATTTCAATATTGTGGGAAACTGAACAAAAGGGCAAGTTGGCTCGTTTAAACTAAACGAGCCGAGCCGAACTCGAGCTCGAGCTCACGAACATTTTCACGAGTCGAGCTCAAACACGATTTCAAGCTCGACTTCATTAACGAACGAACGAACACTAGCCGAGCTCGAATGCTTAACGAGCCGAGCTCAAACACCCAAAGCTCAGCTCGGTTCGGCTTGTTTACAGCTCTACTTATTATCACTATTCAACTAATGAATTAAGAGGGGATGAGGACTTAGCCCAAATGGTTAAGTCCCTCGACTTCCAACGGAAGGTTGGGGTTCCCTTTGTAATTTGTGTGGCATGTACTCCCACCACCCTTTTCCAGGCCTTTAATGGCTCCTAAAAAAATTAATGAATTAAGAAACTTAAAGTTGAAGCGAACAATCATCAATTCCTGGTAACCAACACAAGCAAAGTTTGTTGTTCATAAAACTAACAAACCAAAATTTCATCCAAATATTAGGTAGTTAATACTTCCCGTCTCACTATTTTTGTTACGGACCCACCCAGCACGTATGCCGATATAAATTTTTAAGGGTTAATAACTTAAATTCAGTACAACGAAAAGTTACAAAAAGTTAATTGTCTAAAACTACAAGATTAGACGAATCCAACAAGATCTCAATTGATTGTGTTTTTTTCTTTTCATACATAGCTATGATCAAAATTCGAATTAAAGTTTAACAGTGAATAGTGACAAAAAATCAACCGTAACAAAAACACGGAGACAGAGGTAGTATAGTAGTAGTAACTTATTAATAAACCAATTATATAAAAGCCAAACATCAACTCAAACCAATTACAGGGTCTGCCTACACTCAGGCCATGGCCACTGTAATTACTCATTATATGTGAAATTACGCTGGTAAACCTACCAAAAGAAGAAAATCGAAAATTACAATACTATCAACGTCCAATACCTTAAATAACAAAATTATAATATAAGTACTATATTACACATGTACTTAGGAATTTAAATTATAAAATTAGGAAATGAAGCCATCCGCAATTATTGCTCGATTGGTAGTCACTGCATGAGTAGTTTCGTAAACAGGCAATTCCTTCATTCCGATACCCCATAGATTATCCAACTCGAATAAATCCGAGCTCGCATAGCTGGCTCCATCATCCTCTTCATCTTCCTCTTCGTCTAAATCCTCATTTTTCACGTCTGAATTTCTCATATAATCAATTGGAAAGTCGTATCCACGATCGCCCTGATATTTGCGATGATAATTTCGTACTAAATCTCTAAAGATGGCATCCACTCGACGGTTTTTCTCCATTATTTGAAGCATGAGATCTTCAGTGACATTGTTGTTGTGGACTTCGAAATTTGATGATTGTGCTTTGTTTGGGTAGTAATCGTCTCCGTCGCCGACGATCACGCTCACCGGAGAAAACCGGACGAATCTCTTTGCAGCAGTGGAGCTGGATTTTCCTCGAGACGACGGCGTTTTGCTAAGGCATGACCGCGAGAATGAAGAGGCGGAGGAGCAAGTGGAGGATTTCAGGGAGGGGGAGTCAGCGTCGGAGATTTTTGCTTTCCTCGAATTTCCGCCAGCGAAGAGAGAGTTTAGAAGGCCGGCGAGCTTGCCGCCGGGAGAAATTGGCTGCTTTTTCTTCAATTCGGAGTACAGCTTCAGCGCTCGCGATTTCGCCTTAGGCTTCTGCTCGGATCCTTCCTCGTCGTCGCCGCTGCGGAAGCCGCGCCTGTTGCGGCCGTGGTACTCCAAAATTTCACCGACTGTCTTCGGAGCTCCGGTCCGCACAGGCTTCGGCCTCTGGATAGGAAGCGATTCAGCTTCGGACGATGGGATAAAACCGCTTCCACTCCGAACGACTACTTTTTCGCTAACCTTCTCCTCCATCCACTTCTCGATCATTCGAGCGCGGCGGAAATCCGTAATTTCTTCGTCGCAGTTTACCGCACCAGAATTAAAACAATAACTCTTTTCCTTCAGCGTAGATTCCCTGTAAAGCACAACTCTTTCCTCTCCTTCATCAATGGAGCGGTAAATCGCATCGAGCAGCGTGGAGGAGAAAGAGGCGCTGCTGGCGGAGTAAGACGACGGAGGAAACCGTGAGGTAAAATCTACCATGACTGTTGAGAGAAGAAAGCAGATAGAATGAGAAGAGAAAAGAGAGCTTGCGTTTTTTTGGCTATGGCGGTTGGGGTGCTTTATATTGGGATTGGGAGCGCCTCAAGGGCCAGGACCAAATTCATCTGGGTTACCGAGGAGCAAGGACCCAAGGTTTAGGTTCGGGAGTCGGGACTGGGGCCATTTATTTTGTGGTGTTTTTAAAATTTGAATATTTTTCAATTTCAAATAATCTTAAATTAAATGCATTCCTTGAAAGTATAGAGCTACATGCATTAATTTACAAACAAGTTTCAACCTGACTTCATTTCATTTACTTCAAAACATCAAAAAATCCACTTTGAATTTTTGAAAATCAAATTGATACCATCAGAGGCACAAAAAAAATAAAAACAAAATTAACCAAATTAGATTAACCAGGCCAACAGTCCTCAAAATTTGTTGTCTAAAAATTTACAACATTCAATTATTTAATTTCAACACAACAAATATTATAGATGTACTTTTTACACACGACTTTTACTTTGAAGTGCACAAGACATACATAGAAAAGGATAAAAAGAAAAGAAAGAAAGGACTTCCGAGAACCCAAAACCAACCCTATTTGGCTAATTAACAATTAGTTTTGGACAATTTACTAATTACTAGTAGTACTACAATACTAAAGTGTCATTCAAATTGGATGTATCTATATAGTATAATTAACAACATAACAAGCATGCAGCAAAGAAAGGAATTATGCAAACTTCAGATTTGTTATTCACTCATTCTCTTTCTCTCTGCAAAAAGCAATTAAAATGCTTAAAATGGGCTTACCTCAATGTTCATCATATGGGTGTAATACCTGAGTCACTATTACATGTATTCGCCTGTGAAAAAAATACTGAATAGTGGAGTACCTTTTTTTTCCACACAACATTCACCCAATTAACAACTCCATTCATCCAACCCCAGAAGAAAATAAACTCACATTGTGTTTGCTGCCTGCCTAGCTCAGAATCCAGGAAACAATCTCTGCAGTATGTATGGGGCACTTCTTTCATGCTCTATAATATATACAGTGTAATAAAGTGTTTATCGAATGCCACAGAGATGCCGGCCGGAAACTAGAAATGAACAAAAGGGCAAAGCACCTTCAAGATGGACTCCTATCATTAACCATCGAAAATAAAACAGTGGGGTCGTCCTCACAATCCACACCCAAACACATACTACTATACAGGGATTGCTGCTTTAGTTAACAGGTAATAAAGCGAAAACATATACTGTATGTGGGGAAGCAAAGGTGAGGAGTCATGCCGCATGATTTAAGAAAGCGAATTGGACGCAGTATTGGCAATCCCGAGAACAAGAAAAGAATGGAAAGCCTCCTCTCTCCCATACACTACACTTACAAGCACATTGTGTGATCAGAAAACGGTAGATATGTTCAAACTATAAGACCATCTCCAACAATAACTCTATTTTACAGTCAACTTCAACTCTATTCTCCAGTTAAATTTACAGTTTTCTACTCTCCATCTCCAACCATCAACTCTAATTTTTCTTCTATTTAAGAATATTCCATTTTGATTCTTTATATTATTCATTTATAATTTGATTTTAATTTTAAAATTTATTAAATTATATTATAATATATATTTGAATATATTGTACTTAAAATTTAATTATTACAAATTTTTAATTAATTTTTTATATGTGATGTGATAATTTTGTGTTTAAAATTTTAATAAATTTATTTATTGATGTGATATAATGGGAGTGAGTTTATATTTAATTATTTCCTGAAATAGAAATGAGACAATTCAAGTGGAAGGGACAAAAAAGAAAAATGAGACGGAGAGAGTATAAAATACAAAATTTTTATTAAGATTGGATTTAATTCAATATATAGCATAATTTAATATAATATTCCATATTTTGGTAAATTCAGTAATAAAAATTAAATTATTATTAAAAAAATTATATCAAAAACAGATAACAGAAAGCAAAGAATAAATAAAAAAAAAGGTGGACACCGGGATGAACAGTGACCCGCTACATTGAACGGGTCACTGTAGCTGGACGCTATTTTCAGCGTAGCGTCTCCAGTCTGGTGTTTACCCTTGGAGAGGCCCTCATCTTTATTATCCCATTTGCCGGCAAAATCAAGGGATTGTTGGAGCTGCTCTAATACAAGCAGCGAAAAACGGGCTCTTCCGCTTTTATCACCATATGACAAACAAAATTAGGAGATGATGAATGAAAGTTACAACTAGAAAGTGTTCGATTATTTGAACAAACAAAATACCACCGTACTCCATAAAAGCACCGACTTCAAAAAAAAAATTAAAAATACTACTACGAACAAAACATTGGCTAACTCTGCTCCATAGTTATCAAAATCCGCTTAGGAGGCCAACGACTGGACACGCGGCTAACTTCCAGAGGTTGGAATAGTAGGAGCTGCTATGGGGACAAAGTTTTGTCTTTTCACCGCAAATTTAGATTTTCTCTTCCTACATTCTCTCTCTATCCATGATTCAGAACCCTGATGAGAAGAATTCTCACTTGTTTGCTCCAATACATATATGAAAGAAATTAAGTTGAAAAACTAAGCATCAGAGGTAAAAAAAAAACTCAAACTTCTATGTGTATTTTCAACTCGTGCTACACAATACATGAAAGAAATTAAAGTTGCTAATTATCTGCGGATTCTCTTCGCCTCGTGACAACTCTTTTCCAGGCTCACTAAAAAAAACAAATTAAAATTATAGGCCTCATTCTTTTGTAATAATTCGTAAATGGATCTGCCATTTTGAAAGCCCATTTTTCAACTATTAGAAGCCCAGGAAGAACTCGAATGCCCATACATATAATTGGCGCCTCCAACTTGAGCGTGTCCATGTAATGGGAGGGCTATCTGCCTACTGATTTTTTTTTTTTTTTTTTTTTTTTTTTTTTTTTTTTTTTTTTTTGCAATTATACAATTATATTCCTCGTTACAGTCATCCATTGGTGACTTGGTATGGAGATTTGTTAGAGAGTCTATTGAATCGGGCTCGTTTGATTCTACTATTGCTGCCACATTAGTTTGCTTGATTCCAAAACTTAAAATCCCTAGGGAAATTCGCCAGTTTCACCCTATCAGTTTATGTAAAATCTGTTATAAAATCTTGACGAAGGTTTTGGCGAACCGTTTGCGTCCAATGCTTCAATCTTACATAGGGCCTTTTCAGTCGGCCTTTTTGGCTGGGCGTGATACAGCTAGCAATCCCATTATCTTGCAAGAAGTTCTTTCAGTGTTCAAAAACACTAATCGCAGAACTCAATCTATTTTATTAAAGGTAGATCTTGAAAAGGCATATGATAATGTCCAATGGGATTTTTTGGAAGAATGTCTTCAAGAGATGGGGCTTCCGTTGACGTTGACTCGTATTATTATGTTTTGTGTGCGGTCTCCTTCATACTCTATTTTATGGAATTGGCGACCTTACCTCCCTTTACGCCGGCTAAAGGTATTCGCCAAGGTGATCCCCTTTCTCCATATTTATTCATTATTGTGATGGAGAAACTCTCTCGATCTATTTTGCAGCATCTGAGGGTCACTGGGAACCAATCTCGTTAGGTCGGGGAGTTCCGGCTATCTCCCACCTCATGTTTGCGGATGACCTTCTATTATTCTTAGGTGCGTCGGAATCGAGTGTGGGTTGCATGGTCAGGGTCCTGTCGGTCTTTGCTGCACAATCGGGGTTGAAGGTTAATGCTCGCAAATCTTGTGCTATGGCTTCTGCATCGGTTCCTTTGGCCACTGTTAATCGGCTTGAGGGGCTTTTGAACATCCGATTCACAGCTGATATCGGGAAATATCTTGGATTTCCACTCATGGCGGGTATGCCTCGAGCTAGCCAGCTGGAGTTTCTAGTTGATCGGCTACATGTTAAAATGGGCGCTTGGAAACGAGCTCTACTCAATAAAGCAGGCCGGATCACCCTGGCACATGTTGTGCTCAATTCAATCTCATCCTATGTTATGCAAATTATGTGGATTCCGGCGTCTATCTGTGATTCTATTGATAGAGTTATTAGACGGTTCATCTAGAAGGATATGCATGTCGTGGCATCCATCTTGTTAATTGGGATGTGGTTGCTAAGCCATGCAAGATGGACGGTCTTGGCATCCGGAAGAGTAGGGACATGAACATAGCGCTTCTTGGTAAGCTTTATCGAGCTATTATCTGCAAGGAGTCGCATGCGTGGACATCAATTTTCCTGGCTAAGTATCGGTGTCAGGGGAGACGCTTTCCTCAACAACCCGCCACTTCCCCAACTTACAAAGCGTTGCAACAAGTTGGTCCTCTTTCGGAACCTGGCTTTCGGACTCGGCTTGGCTCGGAAACATTAGTTTTTGGGATGGTAATTGGCTGCCGGGGGGGCCTTTAGCTGGTCGTGTTTCTTATATTAATATATCTGAGACTTCTCTTAGGGTTAAGGATGTATTTGATGGATCTAATTGGTGTTTGGAAAGGCTATAGTCTCCTATGCCTCAATCGATCATCACTGAGATCAAGAACTTCGGGTCACCACCTCTTCACCATGAAGTCGATGATGCCTTCTGCTGGATAGGGAGTGGATCGGGCATTTATTCGGTGGCTAATGGCTATGAGTGGCTGCTGCGGTGTCGTGGTGTGTATGATGTTGATGGGCTTTGGGTTTGGAGGGTTCATGCCCCTGAAAAAATTAGATTATTGCTTTGGCTATTTATCAAAGATGCATTGCCCACGAATGTTGTTCGTTTCAAACGCGGCATGGCGTCCTCGCCTGCCTGCACTATCTGTGTTACGTTGGAGGAGACTGCCTACCATGGGTGCTTCAGGTATGGCAAGGTGTAGGGGTTTGATTCCAGACTCAAAGCATGGGTACGACAGTGGCTACTTCTGACTTGATGAAGTGACTTTGCAAGTCTTGGAGAGGTCAATGCTGGGCTATCTTCAGGAATATCTGGAAGGCTAGGAATGCTTATTGCATGGGTGGAGAGGTAATTTCTATACATTCTCTTGGTAGACAGATCTGAGGCTTGGGTGCGGCGTTGGATCGTGCTTATGGGGACAACATTACTAAGCGTCCACTGCGGCTGGTTACCTGGAACCCGACACTTCATGTTGGAGTATTGCTACATGTTGATGGTACCTCGCTTGGCAATCCGGGACCGGCTGGCTTTGGTGGTGTTGTGCGCATTGGGGGTGGTCAGTGGATTGTTGGTTTTACGGGCTGTATTGGTGTGGATACCAATTTGGTGTCCGAGCTTTATGGTATTTGGAAAGGCATGGAAGTTCTTCATCAAAGGAACATTGAGGTGGCCTTGTGCTTTTCCGACTCGCAAGAGGCCCTTCGACTTGTTCATCACGGGGTATTGCATACACATCTTTTGGCTCCATTGGTGAAACATATTTGAGATATGCTGCAATTACGTCCAAATTATGTTTGGGCTCACATTCTTCGAGAGGGCAACATGGTGGCCCACAGTACGGCTAAACGTGGTGCTAACTCAGCTGACTTCTTCACGACATGGGCGTTCCCTCCGGATGACGCTCGTTCGCATCTTGCTGCTGATTATGCGGGATTCTAGTTCCCCCGGTGTTAGTTTTTTGGTGATTGTTGTTCTTTCCTTATTTTCCCCTCTCCTTTTGCCCCCTCGCTGTAGCTTTTTCTTAGTTTTCTTCTTAGCCGACGTTTTCACGTCACCATTTATCCAAAAAAAAAGCTCTAAAAAGAGAGACAATAGTAATAAATAAGGTACCTGAAGTTGAGCGAATTGCTATGGAAAAAAGCAACAGAAAGAAAAGAATCACAAATGGCATGACCACAATGATTCCATCAAATAACCTATAGGGAAAACATGTTTGAATTCCATATAGGGTCTGTTTTGCACGTCGAGCTGTAGCTGCGGGTTGTAGCTGCGAGCTGCAGCTGTAGGGAGCTATAGTTGTTGGGAGCTGTGGGAGTTGTAGCTATCAGTTTTTTGCATAAGTGTTCGGTACAAGTAGCTGTAACTGTCAAAAATTATAATTTAAAGAGAAAAATTAATTAAATTTGGAAAGTAGCTTCCGAGAGCTCCTAAAAACTCTCAAAAGCTACCTCTTGTAGCTTCTAAAAAGAAGCTTTCAAAAGCTCCCAAAAGCTAGTGTACAGAACATGGCTTTTGTTTTGAAATAAAAGCTAAAGCTACCAAAAGCTGCATGCAGAACAGACCCATAGTGGATGAGATTATGGATAATTAAGTGCAGATAAACTAATAAAGGACAAATTGTGAATTGAGAGGACAACAAGTCAACAAATATGTGATTAGACGAATCTAACATCTCATTTGACTATGTTTTATCTTATGTAACTATATTAAAAAGTCGAATCAAACTATCTCAGAGAATAGTGTTTACTATGCAATGTTAGATTCTTTAAATTACAGAGGGAATATTTAATACATGGATAAATTAGTATTTAAAGTAAGGGTAAAAAAAGTAGGACATGAATAGTGAAACAGATGGACTATTATTTTTTAGTTATATAAATAAAAAAAAAATTAAAGTAGGCCACAAGAATGAGATACTTTCACGTTTAGATTCTCGCGCGTGGCGTGGGCATATCAAGTGACCTGAACTTAGCATTTTCTCATACATTTGACCTAAACTCGGGCCCACAATACTTCGATAAATTAGGGCCCAGACCCCTTTTAAAAAATTTTCCCTTTTTTTAGGCCCCATTCCAATTTTATTACACTTTGCACCCCATCACATGTTTGACTTGGTTTACCACGTCATTGTATGTGCCTTACCTAGATACTATATGATATTTACCAGGTTAATGATATGTGGTTTACCAATGTATTAGTATGTGTTTTACCATAGCTGCCATATATCAGTACTTACCAAGTTACTGATATGTGGTTTACCACAGATACCATATGGTATTTACCAACTTTTTGGTATATACTTTGCCACAAATACCTTATGATGTTTACCAAGTTATTCCACATATACAATATGGTATTTACCAAGTCTTGGTATGTGCTTTACCTAAAATATCTATGGTGTTTACCATGTTATTGGTATGCACTTTACCATAAATATCTTATGATGTTTACCAAGTTATTCCACATATACCATATGTGCTTTACCAAGTTTTTAGTATGTGATTTACCACGATTACCTTATGTGTTTACCAAGTTATTGGTATGTGATTTACCAAGTTTTTGGTATGTGATTTACCAAGTTATTACATAGGGCCTAAAACACAATGTTTGAAATGGAGGGGCTTTGACTCTCATAATATTTTTTCCATAGGTACCGGGCCCTAGTTTTCCCAAAATACTTCATGTGGTCCATTTCTCCAAATCAAAATATCGTGGCATAAAAGTGGAAATAACTAGTTCTGGTGGCCAAAAAAAGTTATTACTTCATTTCAAAATATAACCCTCTACCTTGAACTATTTTTTTGACAGAAAATACACGTTAACTTTTTAATCATTGGAAAAATATGTGCTTTGATCTTTCAAAAATATCCATTTGGACCTCATCAACTTTTTAAATATTTCATTTTAACCCTAACAATTTGAAAAGATCCTCATTTTCTCCTCAAAATCCAAAATGATAAATATAAATACTTATTAAATTAGAAAAAAAGAGTTTAACACTTACTAAAAACTACCCAAAAAGAACCATACACCTAAAAATTCTGGTATCAAGTCATAAGTTCGATTTTAGGAATTATTGATGAAACTAAAAAATAATTAAAATCAACTAAATTAAAAGAAAACATCAATTATGAAAAAAATCCCAACTAATATGGAAAATAAAATAAAAACTAATATAATACAAAATTAGTGAATACAAAATATGTAAAGACAACCAAATAAAGAATAAAAGAGTAAAAAAAAAAGGTATTCTAAAACTATTGTAAATTAATTAAAAAAGAATAAATCATTAAAAATATTATAAATTAATTATAAGGCTTGCTACTCAAAGAAAACTTTGAAAGAATTCCATAAATAAATTTATGGCAACCAAGAACAAACATTTACAAATATATAAAATTATGGCAAACAAAAACATGGATTTCTAAAACACTCGTAAATATTTGTTCTTGTTTTGTAGGGGCATGGTTTTTTGTTTGGCACTTTTGTGAGTATATGTTAATTTTTTCTTTCTAATTGAATAACTATATTTATCATTTTGGATTTTGGGGTTAAAATGAGAAGACTCAAACTTTTAGGGATAAAATAGATTATTTCAAAGTCGGCGGGTCTAAATTGATATATTTCTTTGTGGAAAAATAATTTAAGGATATAAATAGGAAATCTCAATAATCTTGGGTTATATTTTGAAAATTGCTATTAATTTAATGTAGTTAATTAATTTAACCAGTAACAGTTATTGAGACGTCTTAAAAATACATCATCTCAATTTTCTCAAGCAATAATGTTAGTTAGATGACAAGATGTTAAGCATCTCATACGGCTTAATCATATATTGGATTTTTTTTTTTTTTATATGGATATGGACCGCTCAATTTATCACGAATTAATTTTAAAATTTTTGAATTGAAATCTCGTATCCATCATCTTTCTAATACAAGAGATTAATTTATGTCACACCACATAAATTATATTAATACTTATATTACAGATTTATTTTATGTAGCTAGTGTGTCATGTTTGTATCTAGCTATACAATATGTATATATATATATTCAGAAATTGCCACTAGTCACAATTAATTAAGTGCCATTTGCCAATAAGCAGGAAAATGAAAGGCGTAAAGTTAAAGACAAGAAAATACACTGAGATGAGTCCACCATTTCATCCATAGCTTTTTCAAAGATATTTAGAGATATTTACGCGGAACAAAAGTATGAGTGGATTAGACCATCTCCATCCAAACACCCCAAGCGACTTCATTATTTTCTTACACATCATCATCTTTTTCTGCCACATCTTCAATCAAATTCGTCTCATTTTTATCTCTACTAAAGCAGCACAATCTTTTTCACATCACTATTTTTTTTTTGTTACAAAGAATTTTTTAAAAAATATAATAAAAGTTACTTCCTCCGTTCTCGTATAAATGATTCATTTGCATAGTAGTAATTATTCATGAAGTAACTTTGATTAACTTTTTAAAAATATAATTATATAAGAAAAAATATAATCATGTGTGATATTGTTAGATTCGTTTAATCACGTAGTTTTAGAATAATAAATTTTTATAATATTTACTTATATACCATTTGAGTTATAAATATTTAAAAATGTGAATTGGACTGCATGAAATGCAGAAGTGAAACACTTATATGAGAACAGAGGAAGTATATTTTATTAATTCTTTACTTAATTATTTTATTATATTTAATTATATTAATAAAATTTTGAAAGTTTAAAATGAAAAAGTAAAGAATATAATTTTAAAAAAAACTAGAAAAAATAAAAAATAGTAAAGCTGTCAGGGCGATGGGCAGAACTATTCTCTTTGGAAGTACCACCAGTTGCATGCACATTATCGCACGCGCCACCTTAATTAGCTTCACACATCATAACCACACCTTTCCAATATAATTATGCTGTAATACAATTATTAATTCTTCTTGTTATATCCAGACTATACAGATGAATACAATTGTGTGGGTTAGTGTTTACTATATATTATTGTTGACTTAATATTGAATTTGTCAGAGAGCTATTAATTATTAGCATATACATTGACGATTTCTTTTAATGTTGATATTAATTACTACAATACATATATGCATCCACCTGATGTCCAATCCGATTTCTGTAATAACATAACAATTGTCAGCAGGTGCAGACAGCGTTAAAAATGATGTGCAACCCTTTGTAATGTAACACGCATAATTAATTTAATTAATTATGGTTAATTAATAAAGATAACTAATATGAATTTTTGTGTAAGAGAGTTATTGGATTGAAGTGGAAGTATAAGTGGGTAGCAAACCCACAAGTTAATAAGAGCCAAAGTGCTTAAATAAATGGACCGCGACTTGTTAGAATAAAAAAGTTGGGAGGAGACACAACATCATGACCCGATCCGGGTTTAACATCATCCTCACTTTTCTTTCCTTTCCTCATTTTTTTTCCTTTCTTCTTCCTCTCTCCATTTCTTCTCCTTCCCGTAGCCCTCCTTGGCCAAGAACAATCTTCAATATTGGCTTGAAATCAAGTTGGAAAATTCATATTCATGCTTTTGGTAAGTGATTTATTGTTATTAGTTCTTGATTTTGTTAAGATTTGGAGGTGGTTTTGGGTGTTGACCGTGGGTGATAAAATTGGGGGTTTTTGTATTTTGTTGAGTTAAGCTTTAATCCTTGAATATTTATACTCAAATATATGTTTTAGACATATTTGTGAGCTTAATGGTGTTGATTTTGGAGTTGGTTGTTGATTTTAGGTTTTGGGTTGATTTTGTTCGATTGAAGCTTGTAATCGACGAATCGGAGGCCGATTTTTGTTGGAAGACATCAGGCAATGGATTATGTTGCTTAAATTACGTGTTTGGGGGGTATTTGGGGGTCGGATTCCGGCGAAATCGCCGGAAAAACCGATTGGAAAATCGGAGAAGACGATGAATAGTAACTGCTACAGTACCTGTACAGTAGTTACCGCGGTAACTCGCGTAGTTACCGCAGTAATTCACCACAGTAATTACCACAGTAATTTGAACAGTAATTACCACGGTAATTTGAACAGTAACTACCACAGTAACTTGTACAGTAGTTACCGCAGTAACTCGCTACAGTAATTACTACAATAACTCGCTACAGTAATTACCGCAGTAACTCGCTACAGTAATTACAACAGTAACTTGCTACAGTAATCGCTACAGTACTGGGCTGCGTATGTCACGCGTTTTACGCGCACAGGTGCGCCGTGAGCGCAGGAAGGCCCTGTTTGGCCCCTTTTTTTTGCGATTTTGATTCTATAATGATGTTTTCTTTGCACCAATTATTGTTATGACTTCCCCAAATGTTATTGGTAAACTGTGGGTTAATTAATTGGCCCGTGGGGGTTGTTGAATTGCTTAGGGGAACTGTTGAATTATGATATCATTAAGTATATGTGGATTATTGGATTATATCATTAATGCCTTAGCCTAGGGGGCTATGAATTGAATTCCTTATATGTTGAAAAGCATGCGAACCTAGTGTATAGGTGCTTGAATATCACTGTATTGTCATATGCATATTATTGAATTGGAATTGACGGTTATTAAACCGGTGGGTTGTTATGATGTTTATGATTGATCGGGCAACCTTCACAGGTGTTGTTGAGTCCCGATGGCCCTACGGGGTGTATTATTGACTGTTATGTCTGTTACCCCTTTAGGGTGGTTATTATAATGCATGATATTGCATTATGAATAGACGAACATATTGGAAATGTCTGATCGGGCAGCCTTTACCGGTGTTGTTGAGTCCCGATGGCCCTGCGGGGTGGTTATTAGGCTGTGATGCCTGTGATTTGGCTGTTATGCCTGTGATTTGGCTGTGATGCCTGTGATTTGGCTGTTATGCCTGTGATTGGCTGTTATGCCTTGATTATTGGTTATTATGCTTTCGAGGATATGGGGATTCTCGGTATGACATGCTTTCGAGCTATGCTAGGCATGCAAGAGAATCTATCCGTCCTGGGCGTATATATGATTATGCTTTTGAGGATATGGGGATTCTCGGTATGACATGCTTTCGAGCTATGCTGGGCATGCAAGAGAATCTATCCGTCCTGGGCATATATACATTTGGGCTGTGATGTCTGCGATATGATATTCAGCTGCGGCTGGCGCGATTGCGGATCCCTGCGGGGATGGTGTATGTTACCCTGTAACGGGTTGGAGTTAATGATATCCTCACCCGTGGGTTCATATCGCCCGGGTTTTTAGGTGCCGGCTAGGCATATTTATTGCATTTGCATATAGGGTAGATAGGTGTATGTTAGGCCATGCATCACTTGCATAAATTGTATGATTATGGTTGAAGCACCGGTATGGGACGGTGTGATGTTTTATCTGCTTTATACATATTCTGCTATATTATTCATATTATTATTATTATTATTATTATTATTATTATTATTATTATTATTATTATTATTATTATTATTATTATTATTATTATTATTATTATTATTATTATTATTATTATTATGATATATGGTGTTGTTTTCCCTTACTCCCCGGCACGTAGCCTTGCTCAGTACGTTGTACTGACCTTCTTTGCTTTTGTCTGTTTTATAGATCTCGCTGGAGGCAATGGAGCATGACTGAGTTTGGAGTATTGAGAGATCACATAGATAGGACTTTTATGCTTATCTTACGTGATTATGTGATACTCTATTGCTTATTATGACTTGGATTTTATGCTAGTTGAGGCCTGTGTGCCTAGGATCTACTTTCCGTCGGCCGGTGGCCTTATGTGATTTATAGCTTTGGGCTGGTAGCCCTATTTGAGATATTGGTATGTTGTTGGGAGGCTTGTAGCCTGGATGGGTCGCTGGGACCGTTATTTGATTATTATTGGGTGACATTTTATGTGCCTATGTGTTTTTAATTTATTTATAGCTTCTGCATTAAACTGGATTAATCAGATGATTACTTTAGGTTTACTCAGTCTTGTACTAGCTGTTTTAAATTAGCTGGCTACTAGTTTAGAATAGTTAGTACAGCGGTAATGCTTCCGAAAATCAGGGTTGAATTTTCGGGCGTTACATGTAATGTGATGTATAAGCTTTATAAAGTGATGTATAGATGGTAATTTGTCTTTTTATTAGTTTTTTGTTCATAACCTCCATCTATCACTTTTTGATACTCACACATCATTTCATATATACATATCCATCACTTTTGAATGTGCCAGCACCTACAGGCCGCCAGCACCCAAATGATTTCCCCTG